>JAYRBW010007964.1:0-13512 GCA_036023295.1 Invenusta paracnida
TATTGCTCGCTTAGTTATGAAGTCATTAAAGTAACGGCGCCTCCGTCTGTTCTTTCCTCTCTCATGTATGTTTGCTGGCTCGCTTAATGGTTGTATTACGTCATTCTTTTTGTTCTATTGTACTTGCTGACTTATTTCTCATATTAATATATATTCTGGCTTATCAAATACTTGTACACTTTCTGTCTTGAGAATGAGAAGCAGTTACTTCTCGAAACGTTGACAATATAATAATTTTTATTCATTGTGGTTTTATTTTCTTTTACAATGCAAATATATTTGATATTCGAAACTAAAAAATAGTATACTAAATATATTTATATTATAATTACCTATTTATGTGTGCCGTCACTTTTGTAACTGTAAAGTAATTTGTAATCGTTAAAATTATAAATAATTGCCTGTTTGAAATTAAACACACGCTTATTCAAAGCTTAGTTAAATTTATTTCATCACATAAATTATACACATTATTATTTCATTTCAGTTATTAAATTAATTTCAATTCATTAATTATTCATCATAAATTGCTTAGATAAAAAATTGACATATATATTTGAACTAAAAAGTGTATAGATTGAAATTGATTCAATAACTACATTAGTTGATAATCTAAAAATTACCAAATTGTGTAAGTATATATGTGCAAAATATGCCAATATTATGTTTAAATATATATATTTAAAATGTGTTTCTTTGCAAATTTATTAACTTAGACTAATAAACTTTGAAAACATTTTTCAGTCAGTTAATCATATCATCTATAAAATGAACAAATATTCTAATAATTATCAAAAACGAAAAGGTATATCAAAACTTTAATACTGTTGAATTGTTATCTTATTTATTAATATTGATATTTTAAATTATATATATATAATTTATATCCCACTACATTTTTGAACAACATTCTTGTATTGATTATATTATGAGAACAATGGAATTTTCAATACAATGCTTCATACATAATAAGTGTTTTAAGTGTTCTTTATCATAGAGTAATAATAATTATTACTCTATGTTCTTTATGTTTATTGTGGACTTAATCTGTGCTGAGAAATGTTTCTAAAACGTTATTGAATATTGATTTTGCATAGATATGTTCACAAGATAATTATTAAAATTGTATTCAATAAACGTATATTTATCTTGCATATCGTTATGTAATAGTATGAATATCAGAGCATTCGATATAAGGTTTACAGTTATCTTTTATACTATGGATGATATATATGGGCTGTTGTTTTCTCCAATAATTCATAAAAGTAAAATAGCTCTACTATAACTACCTTCTAGGATGAATTCGTTTAGCATTATTAACATGGTCGCTATTTTGATGAGGCTAAATTTTGACAATTTTTCGTTCCATTTAATACACGCAATATTACATTGCAGTATGAATTTAAAAACAAAAATATTTAAAATACTAGTTAGTAGATACCTATACTCTTTATTGCAATTATAGTAGTTATGCGTAATGCTCAATAGTTAGGCTTAACGAGTTCACTTTAGTCTATAAAAGTTCTAAGCAAATATATACCTTCTTTAACTATATATCGATCGAGCTTTATATTTCATACATATAATCAGTATAGAACTGTAATGTGAAGGACTTAAAGATTACATGTTAAAATCATTAACAACTTAGTTTAACGAATAATAAAAAATGTGGTACAAATTTTTCATTTAAAAATTAACTATGTTCACTGCTATTGCCTATTTAAATGTAAATATATTATTTAGCAGATGTATTTGTATACATAGATCTAGCCATAAATCTGTCTTGTCGCTTTGAATCATAACAGACTGAGCAAGTTTTGTTGTGTCGATCATACCATGATAGACAAATAATATTTCCTATTCTACTGTTATATGCATAGTAAAGTAATAATCATTGTGAGTGATATTTTATAGCCTTATATTGTTTAGAAGATGAATGCATTTTATGTTTTAATTTTTTTGTATATAATCTTATTGGTGTTGTTAATCAAAAATTATAAATTTCCGTTTTATAACAAACTTTGAAATGATTGGAAGCAAGCTGAATATTTATAATTAGTATTGTTAAGAATTTAGAAATTTTGCTTACTTTTACGAAACAATTTTCATGGCTATTTTTACTGTTTCATAAAAGTGATAAAATATGCACAAAATACATTAGAATCTATAATAACTACATCCTGTTTATAAATTAAATACTTCATTTAAAATATCTACGCAAGTGTAGACTTAAGATTCGAATGTATTGGAGTAAAGTTTTATAATGTCTATATGTCGTTGATTTCTGTCCTAAGAAACCTTTACATTTTATTTTAGTGAAAAAGCCATATTTACGTTAGATTTCGCTCAAATGAGGAATTTTAAAGTGTGAAGTAAATAAAGATAATTTATTAATCGTAAAATTGAACCACTATTTAAAAGTTATTTTATTTAATAAAATATTAATATAAGTAATAAAAATATTCCTAATTCTATTATAATCTATTTGTTCATGTGAATTTGGAAGATTTGAATTAATTATCACAAAACAGGAAAAAAGTTATAAAATGTTATTATTCGTTAGATTACAATCTTTCAAAGGATCTACATACATTGATATTTCATTAATTTCATTGCTGAATTTTTAAATGTGTGATTTTTAATGTACGGCTTTTGAATTTCTGACATTTTAACTAATTTTTAAATTATTTTAGATGGATTTTTAGACTGCTCCTTTCAATCAATAGCAAGAAAGAATAGCTTACCAACTATTCCATTTCTTGATAGTTATAACCAGAGAAAATGTTGAAAATGAACTTGATAGAAATCTTCCGTAAGCTCTATACATTGAAATTGGAAACCAATTAGGAAAAATCCAGTATGGTGGCCGCCATATTAGATCTGTACTAAATGTGTTTCTATTACTTTAGAAATCATCGATTTCAAAGAAACCTTAGGTTTATAGTATTTTTATTTAGAAAACCCTAACTAAGCCAATGATTTGGCACGTATTCTCTCATATCAGATGTGTCCAATAGTTATGCTTCCATTTTTGATAGAGATACAGTCTGGTCGTTCCTGTATCTTGTTATAATATCACAACATTGGGTTATTTTTACTTTGATTTAATAATGTTTTTTATTATTTTTATCATGTTTGTCTATATATATATATGTGTGTATCTATAACATTTTAAATATCACGAAAATTGGCAAGAAACATAAGGTCTCCGACAAAAAGTTGTAAATAGTAACATATTTTCGATAAAAATTGTAATTCAAATGTGTGTATTAAATTGTCGGCTAAAAAAATATATATAAATAAATGGTGTATACAGTTTGCTATTTATTAAAATTTTGATGCTGTTTATATTACTACTTTAAACTACTACTATATACTTAATATTACGAAATATTACAAAAATTACTGGTTATAAAACAAAATACGATGGATGCATTTCTTATTTCTACAGTAAAAACAATGTTCATTAAAAATAATACTAAAAATAAGTTTACTAATTATTGACAAGATTTCAAATATTGGTTACCTTTCTTTTTGTTCCCAGCAGATAAAAAATGTAAAACACATAGTATTTTTTATAAACCTAATATATTACATACAGATTGTTGTCAGCTAAAAGCCGGTATTTAAGCTAACAAATCAGCTGACGAAGATATAGATATGACTATGAATAATATGCAGTAGTTAAAGTCTAAATATCATTAATAAAAATTAGACTACTTTTCTCTATAGTTTTAATCTGAAATGTTATTATTTTATTTCAATGCCATCTTCTGTCATTTTTAATATATTTATAGTTTGAAGTTTGTTAAAATTTCCTAATAGAATATTATTTTCACATAATATATAATATTATGTATATTTATGACAGTAGGTATAATACGCCCAAATCAATATATTACTATAATAATCGATACAGATTTGATTTACATAGTATTTCTTTATATTATATATATGTCAAATTACACTTTAATATCAATCAAAATTGGAAAGATATTAGTGACGCCTACATACAGATTAGAAAGCCACGAAGGTGGGATTAATTTGACGGCAAACTCAATTGTAGAGCATACTTCTAGAAATAAGTAAATACTCGTATATTTAAGTCGCCTGTAATACGCATGAACAGTTTGCCTACAGATAGTTATTTTAGGAAATCTGTGTCATACACTGAATTACTCACTTTTGAATAATTAAGCTACGATTAAGTAACATAAAAGAAGTTAATTGTGTATGTATACCTACGAAATTTAGACATATGTATGTACATATACCAAGAAATTTGAAACATTTTATTTGATATATATATTATTATTTTGTTATTTATTATTATAATTTTTATTTGTATGCATTATCATTTAAATTATTTTCTACCGTTATATTAGTAATGCCCCGTACACACGTTCAAGCCGGTTTTCGGAACATATCAGTTTTTAATTCAACAAATTGTGTATCTGTCAATCCAATCAAATAATTCAACAAACCGGCTTGACGCTGGCTTGACCGTGTTAACAGGTAATTTTGGCTTGATGAAACGAGCCGGCTTGTGAAATTAAACTTGTTAAACATCATGTTTTGATAATTGGTTGTATTAAAAATCGATAAGTTCATCAAGTCTTGAACGTGTGTAAGAACGAGCTTAAGACATGTTAATCAAGATAATGTATTAGCGTGTAAGTTGACTCATTAATAAGTTCATAATCAGTAAATACAAGTCAAACATAATCAGTGATAAAAAAATAGATTTAAACAATGTGATATTACTAAAGAAATAATTTTACAATAAATAATAATATATGTTAACTGCTCGTTAACTACGTTTAAAAATATTATTGTACTATTAATTATTACATAATTATTTGGATAAATTTATTATTTAAATCTTAATTAAATCACTAGCATTTATTAGGATTAATTTCGTTAAAACACAAAAATTATGAGGCATTAATATAGTTGTAGTACTAATGGAGTACTAATATATATTTATGAAATAATAAAAAAAGTGCGGACATTTCTTGGATTTTATTCTTATAGTATAAGGTGGTTCGTAATTAAGTTCGTTTATTGAAACATATTTAACATTAATAGTTCGTAATTAAGTTATTTTATTGAAACATATTTAACAGTTATAGTTTATGTACAAATAGAAATAGTATTTTTCTATTTAAAAATACCTGCTAGACGATCATTCAATAGTATAATAATAGTATAACTAATACTGTTAAATATGTTTCAATAAATGAACTTAATTGTGAACCACCCTATATTTATTATTCATTAAGAGTATTTATTAAAAGTAAAACAATTAAAAATAATTCAATAATCTGTGATAATTATCAGATTTAACTGAAAGAATATATAAAAAATTCTATTCACACTTGATTTATGCAAAAGATCTAATTTTTTAAATAAAAGTAACAAAAACACCTTTTTCAACTTCTACCTACTACGTGTAATTTCTAGCAGCAAATTTCAGAAAACGATGCTGTGTATGGAATGCAAAATTGTCAATGTACATAATAATTTCTTATAGTAAAGCAATCATAAAAATAAATTAACAAAATTTCATTAAGGGGGAAGCTTATGATAGAAAGAACAATATTATATATGTAAGCAGCTAAGAATTGTAGTGTAAATAAAAAATATCTATGAAACAGGGATGGCAAAAAAAGATTTAAAATAATCCTTTGGTTATAGTAAAATGCAAATATTGGCAAACATTTTTAAGCTTGTAATTCTGATAAAATATACTCGCACATACATTGGAACTCAGTACAGCTTTTTATGTTTATTATATTAACTGTGCATTTAGTCTAATTTAGTATGGTAGCTTTAATATTAGTTTCACTATTATTTAGAAACTTTGTCTCGCACAATTACAGTTAAAAGGTTAAAATTAAAAATGGAACAGAAATTAGCAGATTTAACGATATCATAAAATTTCTTGTTGCGATACTATTTAATTAAAAACAGTTTAGTTCTATATGAATCTGTAGTAAAATTATATATCAAGATAGATATTTTGTTTTACTTTATAGAAATATATTTTAAATAAATACTAATACTAAAAATAAATATATACTATATATATATAGGTATATAGGTATATAGCTTAACTGATAAAATGATGCAACAATTTGATGATATAAGATTGTTATCTAAATAAAAAGTCTAGTAAACGGACAATATTGAACTTTTCTCTATATTTATAAATAAGTTAACATATATTTTATAAGCATACATTGGCTATCCTAAAAATGGTTTCGCAATTTTACTTTTAGTAAAATTGTGGTAAAAATATGTTGGCTTTCTCTATTTTCAATTTCCACGATAAAAAAACTTAGTCCAGTCAAAATATAGTATGACACAAAACAAATCGCAAAACAATTAATTCCACTTGTTTCAGTATTATTGAGACTATAGTAACAAGATATGAAAAGGTTACCACAGTGCTGATAAACGAAGTTGGTCAATAGGGGGTCAACAATATATATATCATCAATCTCTTGATGATATTACTGGCTCAGCTGTTAAACTCACTTTCATTGACTATTCCTCAGCTTTTAATACTGTCCTGCAAAATCAGTTGCTTGATATTATTGGCCTGATGTCAAACACTCATAAACTATGGTTAAAATCTTACATGAATGGCTGGAATCAAAATGTGAAATGCTCAAATAACAGAAGCACTGAAGCAAGAGAAGTCACTGTTGGAATACCTCAAGGTGGCCCTTTAAGTGCCAAGTTATTCACATATGTTACTGATGACATCAATAATCAAACTCTCCAAATTGATCAACAACAGGGAAACATGATAAAATACTCTGATGACACAAGAATTGCATATATTATCAGAAAGAATTCAGCAACAAGTGACCAAATGAAATATGAAAATCATGTTAATGCAATTGCAGAGGCCTCTGAAAAGAAAAATTTGAAATTGAATGAATCTAAATGTGAAGAACTTGTCTGCCATCATAAAAATATCAAAGATCCAGAAGTCTTGTCCATCTGTAATACACCACTAAAAATAAACAACAATGAAATCAGCAGAGTCAAAAAAGTCAAATACCTTGGACTAACAATTAGCAACAACTTGAAATGGACTCCTCATATAAACAATATTGTCAAAAAAGTGAATCATATTATTAAATGTCTTCTAAGAATAATACCTTATTTATCAAGAGAAAAGAAACTCCAACTCTATTCTACACTGATCCTTCCAAACATTCTCTATGCTAGTGAAGTATGGGGAAATAGCCTCACTGATGAAGACAAGAAGAAAATCAAGAAACTTGTCAGCTTTTATTCTAAAGTCTCCTCTATTAAAAAAGATATTTTAAAGAAGAAGCTAAATGAACAATATGAAAGCCGGTTCATAGCATATATCGACAAAGTCATAAATAACAAAAACAATCCTTTACATTATGAATTAATGATGCAACAAAATAGTACAAGTAAAACTAGAAACATATGGAAAGAAATCTATTGCAGAACTACAACCTACCAAAACAGTTTCTTGCCAAAAGCCATTTCCTATCTCTGTAAAAACAATATAAATATCATGCTGATTGACTAACTAATCTATATGATCTATATTATCCTAACATTTATTAATTATACTTTTTGAGTGTGAATAGTATAGTAACCTTCTAAAAACTGTCTATGTATCAATACTTTAAATATTTTGTAAATGTCATTTTATACATATGTATACTATAATCTACAAACAACTACATTTACTTATTTATATTCTATGTATGTATATATATGATAATCCACACTGTAATTATTATTTTCCTATTTAAAATGCTATTTTTAATATATATTTTACAGGAAATAAAGCCATTTATTATTATTATTAATTATAATTTAATTGGTATTACTTATAATAAGTTGTTATTTATTACAATTGCTGGAGACATGCACATTAATTATAATAAGTAACATTTGTGCTAATTATATTGTCTTGTAATATTCAAAACCGATTTGTTTTATTTTAAGTATAACTTGTCTATTATTGATAAATTGCAATGAATTTTTCTAGAATATAAATTTTTTTTTGTAAATTTCAGAAAATGTATTTATTTCTTTTAAAAAACGACTTTTATAGACAATTTGTGTCTTATGTCATCTTGATATTTTTATTCGTATAACATTACTTATTGGTTAAACATGCACGCTGTACCATATTTGATTTTCGGAAAAAACTTCAGTATTTTATCATTTTAAATGTATGGTCTATAAGTTCTTAAAAATGGATATGTATGATTAGGAAACTATATATCGAGCCTATATTCCAAAATTTTTTATGAAAAATATTTAAAATATAGCATATTAAATTTAAGCTTCAAATTCACAGACCATCATAGTTGAATGAGCTACCACATATTATATATATATATATTTATCATATAGGGGACCACCTCAATCAAATTTCCTGACACGGTTTATTATTATTTATATAGAATTGGTGTCTTGTTTTGTCCTAAATAAACGCATTATTTATTTATTATCTCATTTTAATAAGCCAAAACATGAAAATAGTCAGAATAATCAACTTAAACAAAAACACTAAAATGAATAAGACACAATATATAACATTTTTAACCCCTTGTATTTTACTTATTCAAATCCAAATCGTATAAAAATACTATATAAGTTAATAGTAGCAAAGAAAGAAACTGACCACCCTATAAGGCTGTTGACTCAGAATAAAATCTCGTCTAAAGAATATTTATAAAGACATGTTTTCAATATAGCCAAGACAATTTTTTATTTCCCATAATAGTGTTTGTATATTTTTAATAAATTACATTACTATATTAATAAACAATATTCATATTTATTTTTGAATTGTAAATGCCATATTATTCAATCCACTTTTTGCGATATCATAATTATTTATATAGCACTTTACCCTAACTATATGGAAAACATTAAACCGTATATACTCGTATAACTTCCTAGCTGTATTGCATCATACAGTATATACACAACAAACTATATAACAATTTATCGTCAATACATTTGTTTTAGTCTGATTTTATGATGGAAAATGAATTAATACATTCAATAATTTATTTTGAAATATACAACACATTATTATAACAACTCAATATATATAATAATGAATTATTTGTAACATTTAATAAACAGAGCCAAATTTATGTTATATCATTCCCTAAATTTATAATTCTTATGAATGGGTCAGAACAGCACTAGAAATGTGTTTTTTTAGCAGCGTAATTGCAAATTTCTTTTAAACTGCAACTAAAAACGAGGGAAAGTTATGTGTAAAAGAAAGAATACTTGCAAGAAAATATATTATAAAACCAAGAATCACAAAATAGAGAACATTTCTATTAAGTCTAATATACAAAAAATTGATAAAACTTAGATACATAAGCTAAACTAATATATGGAAGCAAAATTGAGTAGCACATTGATAGGATACTCATAGCAAAATTGATACTATTTATGATAGTTAAATGTTAAGAAAACTAAAATCAATACACAATAAAAATGTATATCTAATGTAGAATTGGGTCGTGGCAGATTTATCTGGGTGTCTAATCACGAGATTTAATTATTAGTGGACCCACGTTATCTCCAGTTTCAGCATTGTGTTTAGCGTGGCTTCCATCACAGTAGGGAAACTGAAAATGTACATACAGTGCTTTTATTATAGACATGAAATATTGAATATTGTCAACGTATTAGAATTTATTATTCGAAATCTATATTAGTAAAAACCCTATTACATTTTCATACTAAAACACCTTTTAGAAATTACAGGGTCAAACGTAATTTAAACCTATTTTGGCAAATAAATATAACATTTACAGATAGAAAGCACATTTTAGTAACGAAATTTAATTTTAGACCATATAATATTACATGAAAGAATATAGACAATATTTTTAACATAAATAATATGCACATTTTAAAATTTGTGCACGGTGTGACAGGGCTGGCGGTTTCAGACAAAAAATTTACCATGGTCAAATCTAGTATTTTTAAATTTAGAACAATGTGTTGTAACTAAATATGGAAAAATTTAAATCTTTCAACAAGAGAAAAAAAGTATGACATCATAATCCAAAATGGCCACAATTTAATCGAAAATTACAATTTCTTAGGAAATCAAATCATTTAGAATGTGTAAACCAACTAGGTGTCATTTTATTAAAAATTCCTCCTAAGCTAAGTGGAAGGAATATATTGACGATTTTAAATATCATATTTTATAAGTTTACATGCTTTGAGAAATTACATTTATCCACATTCTATATCAGATCATCTGACAAATGCCATGATAAAATACTACAACTCACAAACAGATACATACTGAAATCAGATATACTTGTATACTAATCAAAATACAAGTGACAGCATCGCAAAAAAGAACGAAAATAAACTCTTCAAAAGAAAAAAGTTAAAATGACATTGATAACATGCAGTAATTAAAGCTACTGAAGAAATTGATATAAAAAGGCATCAATATTGAATAAGTCGCAGCAACTGTCACGCGTGATGTCACGGGATCAATACAGTCACAATCCAGGTGAGTGTGACTGTGTGCAGTACCTCAGCTGTCACGCTATGTAATTGTTACCAAAATTGCTGTTCAAAATTAATAAACATATTGATACTTACGGAAAAAATTTGTAGAGAATAAAATCATGGAAATAGTATAAATTGGATTATTTTTACTAGTGAATATTAATGACATAGCTTATTATGTAGCAACTAACTATATAGATATATATGTATATGAGTTTCATTGCTTCTGTAAAAATGTTTCATTGCCAAGAATTTTTTCTAACTTTTTATTCTTTTATTCTTATGAAGTTTCCTGCTTAGATATACGTCATGATACATTACTCTATGATCCATATGTTTATGCATTTTCGACAACCGCAAGTATTGTAACAATTCAATCTTAGCGTCATTTTTATATAAATCTATTCAATGGCTGTACTACATATCATCAATATTATTTTAACGTTTTGCTTTGAGGAGCTCATTTCTTGTTTTTTTGCGACGCTGTCGTTTTTTTATATCAACTATATGTATACTATTCTTTACAAAATATTACTATTTCAAAGAATTTAATATTTGCAAAGTAATCAATACTTTTTAAATTATATAAAATTCGTGAAATAGTGCAACACATTTTTAGAAACTTAACGTAAGGCATCGTTAGTGTGAATAATTTCCATAAGAATTATTTATTTCCTTAATAATTTGAATACATATTTAACATATGTAAATTTAAACTTTATAAAAATAAGAGTACAAAAATAATAATAATAAATAGTGCAAAAATTTACAGAAACTAAATTATAGATACAATTTTTCAGAAACTCGACATAATGTGATTGATTTCCATAAGATTTTTTTTTAAATAATAGTACGGTCAATTTAGTTGATTTTAGTGTAAACGCTTGAATATAGAAATGTAAACATGTTTAAAAAACGAGAATCTAAAATGTTTAGTAGGTATCAAAATGTTTTGCTTTACTTTGAAATGCATTTGTAATTACATTTTTTCATATGATTGTCTGCTTAATAAGTAATTTTCTTTTTACTTTTAATCTGATATTTTATTTGCAACATATTGTTAAGACTGTTGTACTGTTTTTATTGATAACAATTCCACCGATTATTCTGAGAACATTTAATTTTATGCGGAAAATGTATTTACCGATAAAAACGTCAATGTCAAGCTGCCTTAATTATAAATAAGGCTGACGAAAAATAATAACAAGTAGAACCATTTTTTTCATTAAAATTGACCCCATGTAAAAAAAGTATTTAGAAGCCTTTAAAAAATTCAACTTAGTTTCATTTTGTTCAATAGCGTTTGGCGATTACGCTAATACCAAAAATGAGCTTTTTAAAGCATTCTAGCCTGAATTATTGGCGGTCAAAGATAGGCCTATTCCCCTTAGCATATCTCAAGCTAATCACTGACGCATTTGTTTTTGACTTTACGAAGGTAGAATCGTCCTAATATACTGATAATAATCAATAACCTAAATAGTGAAATATTACAAACAATCCGACACTTCAACTAGTATATATATCAACCTAATATATAGTTCACAAGAATTTATAAGTGGTACATATGTGTATTATAATCATTGACTCTTGTTCTATATACTATACTATAATATTCAGTGATTAGGTATATTATAATTGAACATCTATACAGATAATAGTACACAATATAAAAACTAAATACGTATCGATATACACATACAGTTTAACATACAAAAGCAAGATTTTACAGAATGATTTTAATGATTATTTAAGTTTACTAAAATAATTCGTAGCGATTGACTATAATTAAAAGATACCAAAATACATTTCCCAAATAAATGGTCTTGAAGCATTACTGTACAATTCATTACAATTATTATCGATTAATATAAATGACATTTAAATTTATAATAGATTTTTTAAAGTATACTGAAGGAAAAAATTCAAAACATTAAATTTAAAATTTGTATTGTAACAAATAATGTCTATATCTTAATGGGATAATTATGGATTAGCATTAATAGAAAACTATAGAGTTGAATTGCGGACTCAATTGCTGTGTTCATTTTTCGCACAACAACGTGTTGTTATTAGATCAGTTTCATTGCAATGCGGCTGATGGTAAGTGCCCAGACAGTGGCTTTTCAAAATTTCATTTTCAAGATTTTCATTGTCTGGGCACTTTTATTTATAATAAAATTAATTAACAATGCAACTAATCTAATAAACAGTAACATCAACAAATAGAAAAAACTAACTAACTAACCTTTGCAGATCGCCAACAACGACAGAAGACAGCCTTCTTGCCGATGTCCTCCATATCCACACTGTCACAACACTTATCTTTGTCCTTGCAGATGCTCAGATTGACACAAGCCGCCGCTGTCTTGGTGCATCCACCACTGGCACCACTCTTCGGACACTCTTTGATGTAGGATCGAACTGTGTGGAACACCGAGTAGACTACAAAGCCGGTCACACCACTGAAGGTCACCAGCTTTATGAACTCACCAGCTATTAGAAAACGCATCGAAATAACAGATTACATATTACTAATTATATTATTAAACTTATAGTTATAAGTTTTGTTAAAACTAGCGCTGGAAATGACTTCAACAGTAATTTATGTAAATGCCGTTTATACGAATGCAGTTCTATTTCTTGCGAATTGCCGTGCTACATTCAATACTTGGCAATTCAATTGCACTAAACAATTTTCTTATTTGAATTTGACACCAAATATTTGAAAACTGGCGAATATTACCACCCACATGACAGAATCAAAACGTAATAATGTTTCTTACAGTAAATTTTCTCTGTATTGTAAATGGAAGTATTGTGCAACACAATATACTATTCTACAGTAATGTTAAGTTATATCTATATATTTGGCCCGTTTTGATTTTGCGTCCTGGATTATGGCTTCAGTTAACATATAACCACCTCAGGCATGACTTTTCAACT
>JAYRBW010007975.1:0-13511 GCA_036023295.1 Invenusta paracnida
GCTAACTTCTTTTTAGAATATTTCGAATCAGAATTATCTCCTTCTATACCGGTAATAAACCTCTTCTGTGGCTTCATTAAGTTGACGATGTACTTACTTTTGTCAATGATTCTTTTAATCTTGATGATTTTCTTGTTTTTATTCACTCGTTATACCACACTCTTAAAATGACCTTAAAAAATTGAAACCAATAATTCTATTCCCATTCTTGATGTTTTAATTTTGAAATCTATCTCGTCTCTTTCTTTTAAAGTGTTTCGTAAACCTATGCATAGTAATTCTTATTTAATTTTTTTCTCTTTTCACAGTTTAAATATAAAAATTTCGGTTGCTCAAGGTCTTTTTCTCCGTGCTTTTAGAATCTGTAGCCCTAATTTTATCCAGGCTGAATTCAGTTTTATTCGTAATTCTTTATAAAAAATTGGTTATCCTGAAAAGCTTTTGAATAAAGCTTTTTTCGTGCTAGAGCTTCCTTTTTTAAACAAAATAATAGAACGTCTTTTCCTTTTTCTTCTTCAAATAAAATCACTTTTCCTTTCACCGCCGCTCTAAATTATAATTTGAATCACCTTAATTCGTGTAAATCGGGTATTATTTTTGAATATTTCAATACTTTTCATTCTAAATTAGTCCGCAATAATTGTAATTCGTTTAAACGCAAAATAGGTATTTAAAACATGAATTGTAATAATAGTCAGTCATCTTACTTTGGTGAAACTGGTAGAGATGTTAATATACGTTTAAATGAACATCGTAAAAATATTTTGCATCACAAAAATTACAATGGTATTTCTGGTCATATCAACAACACTTTACATTCTCTGATTTTATGAATGCTTCGATTATACATCATTGCAGTGATGCGTAAAATTATCGAATCTTCTTTTATTGTTAATAATGAACATCGTACTCAATCCCAATTAAAGCTTCTATCCTGTAGACCTATCTACTAGTAAATTAATTAATGGCTCTATTAAATAACTTTCTTTACATAACTCTTTCCAGTTCTTTCTCTTTCTTTCAGTACATTGGCATTTATGATTTGTGTTCACTTAATGTTTATTTCTCATATATAATGTATCTTATTGTGTTTTTACTGTGTACCCATGATTACGAACTGTTGTTAAGTTCGAAAGCTCAGGTTCTTTTTATTAAATTTATTTTAACTTACGAGTGGTTTTTCTTTCTTTCATTTTTCAAAAAGTGTTTAGTATTTTTTTCTGCATCATTAGTACAGGGTAATTCACTTGATCCCACCGCTAAATTTGTATTCTATGATAAACATCTAGGCCTAAACGATCGAGGGTCAAACCTTGCCTACAATCGATTATTGATTTTTAATGACGATCCAAGCTGGCAATATTTGTAGTTCCAATACCAAAGGAATTTTAAGCGCAGACATTCCTCCGCTCTCCAGTTCGGTTTTAGAAAAAAGCGACATTTCGACGAGGGCTAAAATTTATCGACTCAATATTCAACCGATTTAAATGAAATTTTCAGGGCACAAATTAGACCAAATTATAAGACAACGTTTTCAGACACTTTGCCCACTTTCCTCTTCCTTCAAAGGTTAAAGACGTTTTCACATTTAAAGGAACACTGAGAAAAACTTCAGAAACTTGAGATCAACGCTTATGTCTTGACCAAATAAGAGAGCAACTTTTTCAAATTTGAAAAAATCGATTTCTTCAGCTTGGTGATATTGATAATTTCAACTCAATTTTTGAAGCCTCTGCCAAATACAGGGACCTCGGTCGTTTTTATTCATCTTGGATATAATTAGCGTAAAGTGAAACACCCTTAATATTCAGCAGCCACCATAACATAGAGTAAAATACCTCCCTAGCTACTCTATGACCATACACTTATGTATACCGATACAAAAACATATAGTCACATGAGTTGAAACAACAAAATTGCATTTTTTGTTTGTACTCTTGAGAGTATTCTGTTAAAAATAGTTTTGTTCAGTTTTTTGTTTCATAAATCCCAGCTTGTGCTAGATCAGATGAACATTTATGTAAAAAGGTAGATTGTGATTCATTCGACTATAACTGTCAATCAAAAGTGGTTATTTAAAATACAAGGAAAAAATAATTTCAGAATATATAAATTTGAATTTTTGTAAAAATTAATAATTTTCTGGAAATGTGACTGCACATAATATCATACCCAACATTTATGTTGTTTCTCAATCAAAAGAGTTATTATCAACTTAGTCGATTTATTAAAAAAGTGAGATACTTTTTTCGATAAAATAATCAGTTACAAAAAAATATATATTAAAATGTTCTTATGATACTTTTGTGCTTCTAAATTTTATTAATATTAAACTAAAGTGATTTGACAAGTCTACATATAGACTTAGTAAAGAAAATATTGTGGAAATATTAGACGAAATAATGCTATAAAGAAATAAAAAAAAAATATATATTTGTCTTGCTTAATTAATTGATACGTTTAAATTTACAACATTTCCTTTGTACTACAGATTTTTCAATGAAATTTAAAATACCTGTAGTCAAAGCCAAGTTGGAATATCAAATTGGTTTATTTAATATATATGTATGTAACCACCCTATTTTTATATCCATCCTTATAAACACTAGTATTTTTTTGAATGCATATAATGATCGCGATAATATTAATCCATTCTTGATTAGATCAATCCAATCGCGATTAGATTGACACTAGGCTATTAGTCTGCAAACATATCTTGCGGCAATGGGCCAATCATAATTAAAATAGTAGCTATGGTCAATACGCGATATGATCGCGATTAGGAAGTGACCTATTGCCTAAATAAATTAGGTATGTTTAATTAAAAATATTTATTGCCCCATAACCTATTTATCCATTAAAGAAAGTGTTGTAAAATAAACATATTTAGCAAGAATATTAATGAAAAATCTGAAACTGAATACTTAAAAAAGAAGTTCTGTAATACTCAACATTTTGATTTACGGATTGATCAAAGATATTATATAGACTTATTTATAGCCTTTATTATAAATATATATCATATATCATATAATGTATCTCGTATAACTCCTTTGAATTGAATAGTTAACATCTACCTATAAGTTTAATCATACAGGTATACTATATCATTGACGAAAATATAAGTCTTGTATATATAAATTTTAGTATATATCTTGTATCTTGAATATAAATCCACACTTGTAGAAATGTTTAACTTTTAATAACTTCTAAATTCTATCATGTCTATCATTTAATAACGTCATATAATTAGTTTGTATATATTTATTACTATGGGTATCAATTATCCATACTTCAATACATTAAAATACATTATTTATAGAAAAACGTTTAAAACCTGATTGTATATATTTATAGAAAAGAAGTCATTAATGGGATTAATGGGATGAAACAGATTTTTTTTTTATTTAGTTTTATTTCATCTATTTATAGTGATTTATTATATGATTTATGTTTATATATATATATACATATATATGACGTTATATTTATGATTTTGTCACTAATTAAGCTTGAATCCAAAACAGAGTATACTCCTAATCAGTCAATATGTAAAAACCACACAGCACGTTTAAATAATAATTTTCATCAATTTATTTCATGATCCATGCTTTAAAAAATTGTGAGTCAAATTAACGCAAGTTTTTGACGCAAGAAGTAATACATTCATACATTATGTATTTTTTAGAATATATGCCTAATTTACTATATAATATATACATATAAAAAGCTTATAAGTTTATTATGAATTATACAAATCGATTATAAACTAATTACACAGTGATAATTTTGTATTTCATTCAAATTCATTTGAAATTTAACATTAAGGTATGAAAATATATAATTGGGACACCATTGCGCTACTAAAAACATCACTCTAAATTTAGTTTTTATTAACATTCAATAAAAATACAAATATACTAATCAATATACCTATTATAAATACTAAAGAAACACATAAAATCATCAATGTTCTTCAATTTCTTAAATTAAAACATTTATACAATGATAACGCTCCTTGCCACCTTCCTCCTTTGACAACTGAAATTTAGGGAAATGATATTTTTATAAGTGGTTTATTTATTCATACAGTTAAATATTCAGTAAAGGTTACACACGATGTACACGTAGTCTTAACCGCATACAATTGTATTTCATAGGGTAATATATGAAATATGGCCACATAAAATATATAATTGACTTAACTGAACTTCTATCTATAATATAATTGGAATATTATTAAAAATGAACATTAATGTATATCTAAAATTGATTTTAAATATATACTTAAAATACAATTTACATGGCGATGTGACTATGAGATACTTGATATTATCAACAGGGCTGTTACTGGAGTTGCAGTTAAGACGGAAACTGATTTGTGGCAAAAATAAATGCAAATTGTTCATCCAGGAGTACTTAACATGTGGAGTGGTTGTTGTTATTGAAGTCGCTGACCTCTAGAGAGTTAGTCCAGAGGTCGGCGGTTATCACATAAAGTTTGTGTGGTGGGAATGGAGGAGTAATATAAAATGTAAATGGGGTCATGTGGTGTTCAGTATCTTAGCTGTGGTGTCTGTATTTGGAGTAACGGAGTGAAGAATGTGTTGGTATTTGTTAAGGCGGGGGCAAGAGTTGCTGCGGAGTTGTTCAAGGAGAGTGCGATGGTATCTGAGAAGGGTGGTTTCTGTAGCGTTGTTTTTTGGTGGAGGTGTGTTGAAGATGGGTTATGTGTGAGGGTATGGAAGACTTGGATGACGATGTTAATAGTGTACATTGGATGGTGGTGTTTTTGTATGTGGCGTCATTGATTTTATTGGTGTTTGGTAAGAATGATGAATGTCTTGGAAGTTTTTTGTGGTGATTTTGTGTTTGAGTTTGACTTTGAGTTGGGGTTTGCGTTTGGAATTTGTAATGTTTTTGTTTTGTAGGGGTGCTTGGGGTTAGAGGGTGTGTAGAGTTGGATTCTATAGCTTGGGTTGAAAGGAGTGTGTTTTGAGTGTCGATAGGGAGGATGTTGGTTTCGTGGTGAAAGAGATCGATGTTTGTGATGAAGTTGCAGCCTGTGGAATACCGGCGGGCGGTGTTTTGTATGGACTGTAGTTTATGTATTATGTGATGTTGCGATGGAAGGGGATCAGATTGCGCATGCGTAATTGATGATTGGGCGAGTGATTGCTTTGAATGGGATGATATAGTTTCTTTGTGTTGGCCCCATGAATTTCCTGTAAGTGATTTGAGTATGTTGAGGCGTTGTTTGGATAGTTTGTTATCTTAGAGATGTGTGATTTGAAGATGTAATGTGTGTTGAATGTGACACCGAGTATCTTTTATGTTTTGTTTTGAAGTGTAGAGGTATTATATTTATGTGGATATCGGGGTTGTAGATGGATTGATCGGTGTCTGCTGTTAAGAGAGTGGTGGTGCATGAAGGATGGGTAGGAAAGTGTTGAGTATGTTTTCGAGTGTTTGGATGTGTATATCTGTGGAGTCAAAGGCGATGACGTCTGCGTATTGGATGAGTTTCGTGAAGTGAGAATGTCTGCATTCTCATTAAAAATAATAAAACTGAAAAGATAAATTTAGAAGATGACTGATCCTTGTGAGACTCCGAAGTGGATGTTTTTATGTGTGGAGAGATATTTATTATATGACTTGTTTTTTCTGCCGTGTATGTAGTTTGTAATGAATTTAATGTGATTGTTATAGGCAGTGTGAAGGAGTTGAGAAGTGTGCTTGAGAGTTGATGCATGTTAACCTTGTTGAATGCTTTCATGAGGTTGTTGTGACGTAGTGGTTCTGAATAGTGATTGTTGTGTGTTGAAGCCCGCTATATGGTTTGTGATATATTTTGTAGGGTGTGTGTGAGGTGGAGTGGTGATGTCGGTAGGGGCCTGAAATAATAAAGATATCTGTCCACATCTAACGAATAAACTGGTGGTTGCCGCATTTCAGATGGGACCCGCTCGCTTCAGTGTGACTGGGTTATTTTATAATTAAGTAGCTAACTTAATCTATGTAGCAGTTAGTTTAAAAGTTATTAAAAGTACATTTATTTATATCCATTGTGGGGTAGTGATGAAAATGTTATTTAAATCACTTTAAGTATAATAAGGTATTTATTATTCTAATATATATGATATATGAATATATATAATATTATTCATATACATATTGATGATATTTCCTTGGTAGAGTTTTAAAGTGACTAAGAAAAGTATAATGATTTAATCTCTGGAGAAAGATAAAGGAATAATGAGTTATTCTTTGAATGAATGTAAAGAAAGGCCAAAAGTTAGTCTAGGATTTAGGTACCCGACGGCTAACGGAATCAGAGTGATAATTTATAGTTATTTGTTTAGTGAGTTGGAACAATGAATATTAAAATTCTTATAGTTAAACAATTTATAAAGAATAAAATATTCATATACAGACATTATAGTTGTAGATAAATGTGATTCAATGACTAAATATAATTTATATAATGAGGTCTTAGTTGTATTAATTCATTTTAATATATGTATAAGTAAAGCACAGCACGAATAAGAGTCCATATGTTTTAATGGACAAATGCGTGTAGAGGGTGAGTCTATTTAATTTATCATAGCAGGATCGATTATTTATGCTTTAGTGATAATGTTCAAGACTTAATAAAAAAGCTTTTCATTGCCGGAGGATAAAATAATTTTTAAATTTCAATTATTAACATATTGTAGGCAAATAGCCTAATTTTCTATCATTCTCTTGATAATGACGTATTCTGATCTACTAGATTTTTCTAAACTTAACTATAACTCAATCTACGGTTTAGAATATAATGAAGTACAATAAATTATTGATTTTCAGACGTTTATATAAGAAAATGTAGATGATTTTATGGAATCGAATGATTTCAATTTTGATCCTTACCTCCAGAAGTAGACAAGTTTGTAAACAACCTTCAAGATTCAGCTGTTCCAGCGTCAACAGCCAAGCTACAGCGTTTAATATACTGAAAGTTTTTATGAGTTTTTGGTTTTAAAAAATTTAAATAAAATATTGAAGGAGCAAACAAAGAAGTAATTGATCAATACATTAGATATTTATACTCAGAACTTAAATGCAAACACGGTAATTTCTATTCACAGTCAACATTATCCTGTATCCAGACAGGTTTGTTCCGTCATTTGTGTTGTCACCAATTTCTATGAACATTATTTCCGAAGGTGCTTTTAGTTGGTGTCATAGCGTTTGACCTATTTTGTACTCTACACGCATTTCGCCGACATGCATTTCGCCTATTTGGAATTGTAGCTATTGGCATAATTTCAATTATATTTAAATGAGTACAATAAATATATATAAAATAAAAGGCATTATTAAATTTGAAAGGAGTGATACAATGATCTAGTAATAAGTTATCTACGAATAAGTTGTTGTTTTTCAGCGCACCTGCAACTGCCCCAGGGTAGTGATACACGTTGATGTCATTGTTAACAAGTCTCTGTCGGAGTCGTATCAGTCGTTCAGTCACTTGTCTGTATGCTGGGCGTTGTTGAGGGGGAGCACCTCTTGCTTGGAGAAGTCGGATGCGTTGTTCATTCCTTTGCTGTTCAGTTCTCTGAAACTCTATCAAGGCGTAGATATTTGGATGAGGGCGAATCGATTGACAATTAAGCATAGAATGCTAAGACTCAAGATGATTATTGGTGCGCAATCCGCCAACGTTGTCGTACTGGTTCCATAATCCCACCGGGAAAAGGGCAGTAATGGTATCTACCCATGTTGTGTTGACGTAATCCATAAATTCCTGGACCAGTTCATCGTCTACTTCATTTATGGCCTCCAGTTCTACCTCCATTGTCCACTTCTTGTGGAGGAACCAGAGGAAGAGCACTTGCACAGCGGACCATACGATTGAAAGCAGCATCGTTGTTATAGCGTTCCGTTAGGCCCAAGTTCTGAACTTTCCTCCACAATGCTTGCCTGTAGTGTGACATACATCCTGGTATCCATGAATTGGGAAAGGTCTGTTGGATGCTTCTGATAATGGCGCTCTCGAAATCAACGCATACAACTTGAGGTAAGAAGATAAGTCCAAATTGTTGTGCTTTAGCCACCAACAAAGTCAAGAATCGATTCTTTTTCTGTCATCGGTACATGTTGACAAAGTTATTGCAACCATAAGATTTTGTGTGTGAATTGTTCATCTAATATTTTGTCGTTTTGACGACATCAAATACATATTCCAGTAATTGCAAGAAACAGAAAAAACAGTTACAATACAGTTACAATACAGTTACAATACAGTTACAAAACAGTTACAAAATAGTTACAACACAAGAAACTTATGCTGTTGGAGTCCATCTATGTTCTGCACAAGTGATCTTACCTTGTAGGATGATGCAAGCAATTCAGTTGATGTCCCTTGCTGTACACTGTCCACCACAAAAGCAAAGCTGCGTTCAGGTCAGACAGGCTTTGGAACACTGGCATCACCCTGTGCAGCGTGTCTTGCAAGCACACTTGACTCGTTCTCTGCACCCCTTTGATGCTTCAGGGAGGGTACTCTACAATGGCACCCAGTAGTCACTACCCATCTCATTGGCAGCAATATGAGCTCTAATATAACCACGGCAAGCGTCATGTCCAAAAACTAGTCAAAGTTCATAATCTTCGCTGTAGGTTGCATTCACAATGACTAGAACCAGTAAGTCTGTATCAGTGACGTTAACATTATCTTCTTTATGCCAAATTTGTATGCATGGAAGCAATGAAGCATTATTCAGTAGTCTGCCTCTTCGTGTGAACATGGCTGTAGATCAGATGCATCCAGTGTTGCGGATGAATCAACACCCTGACCCTTGGTTATGATCAGCATCTTCTGTAGCCAGAAACCTGAAGAGCTCTTGTTGACACGTAAGACACGTTTTCAGTTGCGTGGATGTCGTGTTTTCTCGGACAAACGATAAGCGTCTTCTGCACCTCAACCGTCTCCGGTGTGCGCTTTCAGACTGTCGAACATGTAGGTATCCCATACAATATCTATCTGTGTAACATGTTCAAGCTGTATCTTTAAATATTGGACAAAGACATACTCTGCATAGTCTTTAAACGTTTTCACGATTGTTGTGGCAGTCTTCGGATCCAATGTGTGGCACCATCAAAGATTTTCGCGTCCACCATTGGTGATGTTTGTGAACGAGGCGCCAACGGTTCCACACTTCAGTAAGTCATCCTTTCTCCTGGGCGCATCATGTTATTTTCAGCAAGAAACGGTGGCCAAGAGTGGTTTTCATGCTGGAAGAAAACTTCAATCTCACCATTCTGTGCTTGACACCTTTTTATATCAATGTCTGATAGCTTATTATATCAATGTCATCAATGACTGAACTACGTATTTTTAACATTATTTTAACAATTAATGATTACTAATATTACAATATTACTAGGATTACTAATATTTAAAAAATTATCTAACGATTACTTTAATATCAAAATTTAGATTGTTTAATATACCCTAACCCAATTTATTATACTTGGTCAAAAATAGGCCTATTTTAGTTAGCATGGCTAGAGCTGGTATAGCTCTCTCAAGCTGATGACAACAAAAATAAAAACACTAGTTTTAATTTTTTTTTATTTTAGCAAAAGATTTAAATTTTTGTTTTAATTTTACTTTCATCTTTCTCAAGCTAATGCCGACGCTCTTGTTCTTTATGTTGCTACCGCATCGTCTAATACTCTTATAAACTATAAAAATATGTTTGGAATGCAATCTAAAATATAATTATAGTCTGTTAATATCAGGCTTGTCAAAATGTCGAACGAAATATAAAAAAGTAGAACAGTCCTTACACTTATGTATATTGATACATGACCTTACCATATGTCATATTTCTATTTACTATAGGTACCTAAATTATAGTACCTATAATTTTTCTATATAGGTAAACATATATTTGTGGAGAATTTAATTCCATTTTTATTTCAATAAGAATAATTAAAACTAGGAAAACCAACTTAGTACCTTGTTTTATATCCAGAAATATAAATATTAATACAACAACGTTTATGCATATAAATTAAAAACAAAAATTTATTGCGCTCAAATAAATACATTTAAGCATAAGTTTCAAACTATGTAAATGTAGGTAAATTATATAAATATATATAAAGTTATAATAACATTATATACTATAATTATGGTTATAGTCAGCTTGTTAGCAAAGTAAAATTTGGGTAAACATTAAATATTAAGCTTTTTTGGGTAAACATTAAATTTACAAGTAGGTATAATATATGGGTAGTTAATACTATTATTACTACGTTATAAATATTAGAATGAAAAATAATTAATCTAAAATTATATACTTCCAATATTTCAGGTATCCGGTAAAATAAAAAATATAAAAATTAGGTTACACCCAAAATATGTTTAGAATTATTATAATACGGAGGGAAATATTGACAGCAGTTTATAATTTGATTCTCATGTATAGCTTTAATTAGAAAACATTGATATCAAAAAGTTTAGTATTTCATTGGTGACTACCACACAAAATCTTCTCTGTAAGACTATATTTAGAAATGAATTATCAAAATGTACTATTTTATAGTTTGCATAACTTTGTTGTATTTAATTGCTTCACGCATCTATGATTAGTGTGGACTTTATAATTATTAAATATTGAAATGCTCTTCACATATGTAATCTTTAATAAATTTTGTTCTACCTATAGAGGGATTTTCCTACTTTATTTTTCTTCAGTGACGAAACATGTGAGTTTAGAAATATTTTTATAACATTATTACATTAAAGGGGTTTATATAGCCTTTACTTTATTCAAATATAGCACTTAAAAGCTTAAATAAATTGTTACATTTATGATAGTGAGCAGTGTGTTTGAAATTTTTATAATATTTAGGTAGTTGTGAAAGTCATGCATAAAAGTTAATAAAGTTTTACATGGAATAAAATAAAACTACAAATATAACATAAGGTTTATCTTTCAATAGTAGTTCAGTAGTTCAAAAATATCCCTAATCCCAAATAAATATAGGTCAAATCTGAAATTGTATACAAACCTTTCGAACATAATGTAGATCCACCAGAAAAAACCTCTAAAGTAGGGAAAGTCTATTTTTAGCATCAAATATAAAACGGTGGATGCATTCACAAAGAAAAAAGGCATTTGTTGTAAACGCTTCTTTTCATAAAATGCAAACTTCTAGGGATACATTTCACGCCATATAAAATGATTAATAATAAATTTAGTTGAGAATAGATATTATCAGTGTATATGTATAATAGATATGGTACATTTGATATAATACCTAGATATAGATATAATAATAGATATACTAGATTATAGATATCAGTCTCTGCAATCCGAATGATTGCTTAATAAAGTGTTCATGAAACTTACTCAATGACAGCTTAACATATCAGGGCGTTTCATTTCCTGCAGTGCAAATGGCTGCGCTTAACAACAAACTTACAAACCAATACCGTGCTCAAAATAGCGTTGGGGATTGTTTTCGGTAGCTGTACATGGCATATGGAAGGCTTGGACCAAATTTCTTATTTGTCTGTGGTAAAAGGCTGAAAGGTCCGAATATAGTACATATAGTATGAATATATACTTCTATATTATATATATATATTCCAAACACCAATTACATTTTAAGCTGATTTTTAACATGATTTGAATATTTTTTTAATTTACAAATTATTCAAAGGACATTTATGACCACTTGCAAGTAGAATATTTTGTGGGTCAGTTAAAAATGATAAAAAAGTATTCAAACTTATTTTATATATTGCACTATAGAGATATAAATACTAAAATATTGCTTATCGATAGACATCTTCAGCAAGTTACTAAATATATAATGCTAATTTGATATAAGTGAAAACATGAATAAACTATATGCATATTATTAGTGATAATGATGATAATAATTTGAATTGAATATTTATTTCAAAAATAGTATTTTTGTGCTTTCGTTCACTAAAGTTACGCTAGTATGAGTATAATAATCAATTATATTACCTATTATTAATTTAAAGATTTCTTTGTCACAAAATTGATCAATCATGTTTGCAGAATTTTATTATGTTTTACATAACTTACCAAAACGTATGCTATTCATCTATTTTTATGTAGATAGGTTTCAAAATTTTTTTGAACAAAAGTATATTTATTACATTGATTTCTAAAATGCTGTACTGCGATAATTGAGTGCAAATAATATTGTTGTTAATATACATTTTATTACACTATCTATTTATTTAAGCAAATTTTATTACATATAATAAAATATACTGTATTATATTTACATACCTATTTTCGCAACATTTCTTTGATTTGAACAGATTTATTCAACTTACTTAAATATACAATATACCACACGATTCGTGAGATTTCACCTTTGATATGGTCCACCATATGAGGATGTCTGTATTATATTACTTAAATAGTATAAATATATATAAATGTTGTCTAGTACTCCAAAAACAGGTAAGTCAAATTTTCAATTTATTTTTAAATTGTTTGTAGATATAATAATTAATAAATTGAATAATAGATAATAAAAGATAAGATAAATAATATTATATTTAGGAAATATTGCATTCATGTTAAAATAGAAAATTAGTTAAAGTTGGTGTTGATGTTGATGTATTAAGTTTTTAATATCAAAGTATATGTAAAATATCTACATAGGTACATTGCGTTTAACTAGATATTCATAAACATTGAACAAAAATAATGTCAAGTAATGTTTATTCTTATAATCTTTCAATAGATAACAAAATTGTAGAGCTTACAAACGAGTTGTTAAAGGTAAAACAGTCTTATATTATAACTTGCAACATTATTTTAATTTATATATTGCCTGAAGGCTGTATAATAAAAAATGAATGATATAAAAAAATTCATGTATTATGATTGTTATTATCATGTATTATTGTCTTGTGACCAACAACAATAAAAATAACAAAAAATGCTTTTATTACAATTCCAAGGTTATAAGTAACTATCCATCACAACAAAATAATAACTAAATAAACTAAAATTTTAGTACTGTTTTTTGTTTTTAAACAATTTTTTTTAATGCTAAGAGATAGAAAGTAAATAAAGAGTTGTATTTAAAAATTACGAATTAAAAGTTATCTTACTCTAAAAAAATCGAACTGAATAAATGTTGAAGTAACTTAACTGAAATCAGAAAACACTCAGATATAGGTATGATCAGCCTACAGGGTGTCCCATAAAAAGGTACCAAAAATTATTATATTAATTTATTGTATATTTTACTATTTAGGTATATCGAATAATATGTATATAATATGTACAGAGTAGGTAGTTGTACGTTTCTAACAAAACAATAAAATATACGATATATAATCATTATAATGTTTATCGGTAATCATCATGGCGTAATCTCTCGCTATTTTTGCGAATAATAACACGACGAGGCTTGGGAATGGATGATATTAATTTCCGACATTGACGTGCTGTTACGGA
>JAYRBW010007986.1:0-13509 GCA_036023295.1 Invenusta paracnida
AAATAACTTTAAAATTATTGATTCTGCTAAAAATAATTTTAGTCTTAATATTAAAGAAGCTCTTCATATTCGATACCATAAACCTCCTCTTAACTCTCATTTGTTCAACTCTGGTGCCTTTTTCTTTCTAAATTTTTTAAAATTTTGTTTATATCTGTACTATTAATAGCGCTTATTTTGTCCTGATGAAGTCAAATGCCTTTTTACGAAAACGTTTGATAATATATTAAAAGTTTATGCTAAACTGTCTGACTTTTCTCGTTATTTGGATTCATACATTTACTTAAACAATAAATTAGACAATTACGTTTAACATTACTTTTACTCTTATTTATTTTAATCTTGTACTTTCTGAATTATTATTTTTTTTGTAATGATTTCTCTTCTCTTCAATCATATCTTACTTAAATTTATATTTTTAGCCACATTTTTTAATTAATTAGAACAATTACTTTTTTATATTTTGTCCATATAGAAGTTATGTAGATTTTAATATGTAAACTTTTATACTGTCGAAATTAAACTGTCTAATTATTATTGTTATAATTTTCAACTTGTTGTACAATGAATTAGATTGCAATGTTTTCATAGTTTTATTTAATAATAAAAAAATTATTGATAATGCAGATACCTAATATTTTTATTCATATATTGTGTTTTTTATTATTTAGACACCTTATAATTTTGGTTCATATATGCCATTATTTTTAGAATGTGTCTTGGGGCTTGCAATGAATCTTTTATATGACTGCCTTTATGGAGCAATACCACTAATAAGATTAGTAGCATACATCAACGAATGAAATGATGACCAATAGTGTCTCATCAAATCCAAAAACTGGCTCATCTACATCAGCCAATCAAAATCACCAGTCGTACAGTCATAATTCGACCTTCTCTGCCAATAAGAAATCAAGTATTAGCAGTATTGTTGCACCTACTTCTTCACCTTTGAATTCGAATCGACTCATGGAAAGCTTTGATCGATCAGTTGCCATTGACTACAGTCACAAAGAGAATCGCCAACAGCAAGCGATAGACAACAACAATGGATCGCTGTATAAATGGTGGATCCACGAGTTATCGAGCAATCCTGATATACACGATGAAATTCTTTCTGGAAAGAGAATCGCTTTCTATAGGATTGGCAAATTGGTTGGAACTGGAAATTTCTCAAATGTTCGTCTTGCAATACATTCGCTCACTCGAGGTGAGTGGCCTATATATTTATTAAATAGATAACTAATATATGTAGCAACTAGGCTCTATTAGATAAATTAAAAGGCTACTATTTATACTTATCATACAATAACCAAGGTTTGACTTCTTTTACAAAGAAAAGCTTTTTTATTTATGAAGGGAATTGTAATTGAATCGTAATGAGTATATAATTATTTATCAAGTACAATGCATAACTCATCTTTGTAAATGTAAGTTATTATTTTAAATTTATAAAAGTCATATTTTAAAGAGAACGATTTATAAGTCGATGTAACTACATAAATACTTAAATAAATGAATAATTGTATACTAAGTTTATTATTTTGTAAAAAATGAATAAATTAGTTTAAGAAAAACTGAAAGAAGGTTTTTAAGACATTGACTGGAGTTGCAAAAAAATTGATTTATTATGCTATTAGGGCCAAACTAAAAAAGTTTCAGAATGTTTATAGTGGCATAAAGGGAAATATTATTGAACATTATTAATATCAACATCAGTCAATTAGTTAAAAGATAACATTTAAATTAAAATTATGTTTATAGAACTTTTCAGTTCTCTGCCAAGTTTCTATTTTATGAATTTAATTTACACCAGAAATAAATATTAATGTCCATATATTATATGCTAGTGTATTTTCATATAACCATTAATTTTCTTTTATTTCAATTTTAGTGTATATGTACATTTATATTGATTTTGGGTTTTTAGCTTAATCGACGCTAGATAATAGCGAGTTGTTTGAAATAAAATACCATCAAATAAATTAAACAAAATAGTACCTTTTAAATTAAAAAATGAATATGATGAATTATTTATCAAACCACATAAAGTAAGTGAAGGGTAAATGAAAGCCCCATAGACAAGAATAGATTAACTTTCAAAGAGAAACTTTTAATGATCTCTTAGAGAAACGATAGAGAAAAAACAGTTTGTTAGCATCAAACACAAATATCTTCGTAAGGCAAGGCGTTTAAACATATTTGAACTTACAAACAACTAATTTGATGTTGCTAACAAAGTTTGTGTCAGATATATCACAAATGTAGAAGATTACCATATAAAGAAAAGCTAATTGTAAAAATAGTAACGATATTTGTTAGCAATATACTTTAATGTAAGAGTTCATTATTTTTTATAAAACAGATTACTTTATAAAGAGCTGACAAAGGCAACCGTTTCCATTAAAAATTCAAACGCGTTCTAAAAGGGTATTATTTCGAAAGTATGATACTTTTAGAATGTAGGACATTTTTAGCAGACTTGACTTGGATGATACAATCAGAGAAACCATCTCTTAAAAATAAGTGAAGGTGAATGGCCTTTGTTATTTGCAAATGTCCAATGTCAGTCTCTTTAACTGAACTGAGCTCCATCTCTGAACCCACTTATACATACATACATTAAAACAATTATTGCTTTCTTTTAAAACTCGGTAGCACATAATTTAAAATAATAAATAATAAATATTACTATATGGTAGAAGATTATAATTCTAACATATTCATAACTAAAAGCAATTTATTTGTCAAATTAGTATTAACTTTCCAAGTCTAAAGCAACATTCATTTCCTTTAATATGTTTGTTACATTTTCAACATTGAACAACTGACATAGTTGTATTCTCTGAAATCAGAAGTAACTATTCAGATTTCTTTAGAACATTTTATAGAAGAATACGTCCTTTACACAGAACTATGTACCAGTAATCTCTCAATTCGGTGGTTTATTTATGTTGATAAAAAAGCATTTACCCTATAACCTGTTTGTTACAAGCACCTTAAAATTAAGTTATCCTAAGGAAAAATATATTAAAAAAGGATTTTTTTTAAATAATAAAAGTGAATATTTTGGAACTATTTTATATAAAACATATTTTGACTATTTTATCAATGGAATATGTTTCAAAGCATCTTCGGTTAACTATTTTCGAAGTTTTGAAGCTGTATTCTTAATCATCCAAAATATTATGTAAGGATTGGTTTTATTGTCATGTATATTCCAATTTGCTTCTATTGTTTAAACTAAATTACTATTTTTTAATATTGCATATTTATGAATATTTGTACATAATTATATTATAAATGTCATAGTTTGCTATTCACGCATTATTTTTATTTATACATTTTATTTTTTTCTGCTTTTTAGATATACCATTTTCTATACTATATTATTTTTTTTTAATTATATTACTAGCCTTTTTTTAATCAATAATCAATAATTAATAATTGTAACATGTTTTATATAACATGCTCATGTACTCGTCCACATTTTTGCGTATATATTTTGAGTGGTAACCAGTTAAATTATCTACTAAAATAGAGGCTTCTTGTTTTTTGAGTTTTATCCATTTGTACTCTTGTAAAATTCATATATTTACATCCGTATGTATATACGTACTTTTAGTAACTTAAAACAAATACGTATTATTATTATATTTTAAGTAAGTTATAATGTATTATATTATTTTTCCATATATAAATCTATATATATATGTATATACTGGTTTCAAGGATAAATATATATTATAGGATAAAATACAAACTTTATATTTATTTATTTCAGTTTTTATTTTATTTTAAATTTTTTTAAAGTAGGTAATTTTATCAGTTTAACTATGATATAATTAATAAGTTAAATATGCATTTATAACTGGATATGTTATACTACAAACTGAAAAATATACACTGTTTTGTAATTGTACATTTTGCTATTAAGTGCGTTGGTTTACGTTAATATTATCATAAAACTGATTAATTATAAGTCGTTATTTTTAATAGAATACTAAGCAATTCTCTTGATACGAAAGTGACTAAATATTTTATATATATTGATCATTTTTGTTTTTATTTATTGTCTCTAATTTCATTCTTACCAGTAGAACTTTCTATTATAATCGCTTAAATTGTCAAAATGTCCTTGATTAATTCTTTAAATTACGTACAAGTGCTTTTTATTACACTTAAATTATGTATCGGTTGAGTTCTTTAATAATCAAAAAATACAATTACCAGTTCTATTTTCTATATTAAGTTCATATATATGACTGTCCTTTCACAATTAAAACTTTATAAGCAGCATCTATTTATTTACAAATTAATTACTGATGTCATTAAGTGGATTTAAAAAAAAGTTAAGGCATACTCTTTGGCATTGTATGTATAAAGGATTACAACTTAAATACCTACCTATACGTTATAGTTCAACGTTTATTATAGGTAAGGCCTAAATTATACTTTTTGATATATAAATATAACTACTATTTTGAAATGGTTTATGTAATACTTACAATCATTATAAACAAGTTTAGTTATCGATGCTGCTTCTTGGTTCCTTGTGTGATTTCTCTTTAACAGATGAAATTGTTTAGTATGCTAGTAAATGTTTTTTATATTGATAAATGTATATAAATATGTATGTATATATATAAGTATACAGATAAAATGTATGTGTAGTCTCTTCTCTGTTGCTATATATATTATCTTTTTTTAACGTTACAATGGCTATGCATTTATTAAGAGTTTGTGAATCAAGTATGATTTTTCTTTTTGATCTGTCAAAAAAATACATTGTCGATAAATACAAATAGAATCATTTAGTTTTGATTTTAAAACCATTCTTGTCGTATTTGTCTTTAGATCTAGATTTTCTTATTTGTAGTATATTATAATTATTATTTAAAATTGCCTGACCTTAAAAATGACATTATAAAATAGAAATGACTAAAAATGAAAAAAATTCTAAACTATAACTATTTAATTAATTATTGGTCACACATGGAAAAATTCCAACGATAAAAATAAGCATATTTTTAATAAAATGTCATAATTTTAAATGTTCTCTGTATGTGTCAATTATTTTTTAATAATAGTAAATTTTACAGTAATTATTTTTATAAGATCTTAGTTTTTAAATAAATATTGAATTAGGTGGAATTGACAAAATAAACAGATTAAGGCTGCTGTTATTTTTTAGAACAATTATTTTATTTTACATTGTTTTAATTGTAAGTTTTATACTTTTTTAAATCTCGTTATATACATTATTTTTAGACTTATGATGTCTCATCAGCCGTACATAGCCTTTAACCAATGACTTTACTATTACCGTGCATGCCCGCTAACCACGCGAAATCATTTAACCAATTTTTGATGAGGCCTGTAAAGTGCTTTTATTTCTGTTTTATATGTCCCTATAGGGAGATAAAAACTTTTTATTTCCCGCAAATCTTTCGAATTCAATTAAAAAAATGCGATTCTTTATCGAAAAGATTGAAACTTTTGTAAACATCAATGCTCTTGATATCGCAAAGAGCGTCAGCCACAACAGTATTTGCTATCTTAATTGAAAGTTTAGCTGAAATCATGAATTAAATATTTATTTAAAATTTGAATAATAATATTAAGTTTAGCTGAAATCATGAATTAAATATTGATTTCAAATTTGAAAAATAATATTAAGTTTAGCTGAAATCATGATTTAAATATTGATTCCAAATTTGAATAATAATTAATAACGTAATAATATTAAGAATTTTCCTTTTATACAACCTAGGCAAGTAACTTTTTTGTTCCCACGGGCATATAAAACAAAAATAAAAACATTGACATACCTTGATTAACGGGGAAAAAATTCTCGAAGTACAATTAGCACCATTGGCCTGCGGCCTCGGGTGTAATTGTGCTTCTCGAATTTTATCTCCCGCTAATCGCGGTTCGTAATATACTAATAGTAGGAATAGTATCATTAGCGGGAGAAGGTTGCATCAGTCCGGTGGATATCAGTATTTCTTAATTTCAATGTTTACACTAATTAATAAAGCTAAAATTTCTCTGATTATTAAATTTGTGTATATTATGTAATAACGTGTATTTTATGTGTAAATATTGCATCATTCATTTCTATTTTATAAAAGCATAGCTTGCTTATTTACTACTTCATTAATATAACTATTTTATTTGTTACTTTTAACAAATAATTAAAATGATATTTATTATTTTATTTCGCGATATAAAGATATTCAATGTATTTATAAAATATGGTCAAGAATAGTCCGAACATATCGATCTATTCAATAGCATTCACCATGTTTACAATCGATTTGACTAATTCTCAGAAATATACGAAGTTAGGGCTTCAGTTTGTAATTATTTTTCAAGTTGTGTTTAATTTCTTATTTTGTTTTATGTCGAATATTTCCGCTAAGTCATAATTTTTAGCAGAATTGCATTTATCTATTCCAATTAACTAAAAACTAGTTAAGTTCCATTATACATCATGTTATGTTTCGAACGTACGAATTATTTGATAATTTTTCTTTAAATCGCGGCATGTTATTATCATATATCATATATAATATACATATACATATTATATGAGATATTATGTCGGAAAAAGGATACTTCACATAAGGAATACAACCACCATTGTTGTCAACCACCTTATTTCTCATAAGTGTAAATAATTTATTTAATTTCATATTTTAAATTTTATATAAAGCATCATTCTACATTCTTACCTGTAAAGGGCCATGTCGCTTTGCACTTGGTGGGCATGGCCCTTTACGTACTGCATTTATTAATGTTAGATGTCATTTTGAAACTAAAATATATGTAGGTTAGATCTAGTTTAAAGTAATGAATTATCAATTGTTATAAAAAAGGCACAACCGTATATAAAATACACATGCATACACAAACGCTTAAATGGGTTACTCATTATTGTTAAAATACGCTCAACAAGTTTTTACTCCAATGCAAAGTTTTTATTAGAATACGATGTAAATGTATACAAGGATGTAACCATAATAAGCAACATAATAGATGCCTACTGTTTATTTAGATGATCATATGACACCTTACTGTATTGACACCTATATATGTATATTATTCAATCCTGGCTTTATCATTATATTTCTTTATACGTCTGACTTTGATTCAGAGATAGAACGAAATAAGCTTCACTGATTTATTATTTAATATATTGAACCATAATAAAATTTATAGAGCACAGCTTCAACAGCGTTTTAAGAAAATGCTGTACAAACACACTTACAAATATATACAGGTTTATGGGTTACTCATTACCGTTAAAAACACATTCAACAATTCAGTTAAAATATTACTCCAATACAAAGTTTCTATTAGACTATACGATGTGAATTTATACAAGGATGTAACCATAAAATAACCATTACTAACACTATATTAGATGATCGTACGACAACTTACTGTAAACGTATATATAATAGGTATATTCAATCCTGGCTTTAATATGATTCCTTTGGACGTCTGAGTTTGATTCAAGAGCTACATATAGAACGAAATAAGATTCACTAATTTTTTAAATATTTGTATATTTTATAAACATAAATCACTCTTATATCAAACAAAACGTTTTGAGGCAAACTGCATCCTTTGTGTTAATACATTTGGTAAGTCGTGATTATATATTTGTCTAATATATTCAATATATTGTTTAACTATAATTATTAATTACATTTTGTTACAATAAAAAAATTATGTTAAAAAATATTTATTTATTTTTGAAAGTAATTAAAACGAATATCTACTTAAAAGGGAAGAAAATGGCATTTATCTACCAAATTAATTGTGCTTCTACACTTGTTACAATAATAATAATAATTGCGCTTCACATGAACATAACAAAAATGATATTAAAAATTACAAAATGCAGTTGTATTATATACACATCTTTACATTATGTTGTGTTGATAATTTACAATGGAATATCTTGAATAACAAATAAGTCGCTATAAGCAGAAATTTTAAATAAATTCCTTCATTAGTCAATTGATTCGATAGAATACTAATCTGAGAAGCTTTATGAGCCATTAAAATAGTTTTTCGGTTATTATGCGCTCCACAATATATCCTTATGTCACGTATGCAATCAATAATATTGTTATAAGCCTGTCAATATCTCTGTTATTTTATTAATAACATTAGTTAGTTAGTTTTTGAATTTAGTAAAAAATATCTTTGAGAAACATAATACAGATTGATATTATCAATTAATATAGAACTATGATTATGCCATAGAAATAGACTTAGTTTTGTTTTACCTTTAAGTGGTAGCTCAATAACTTATATTATTATATTAGTATAGGTAAGTATATTTACTAACTGTTACAGAGAAAAACTAGTTTAGAGTTAAATATTCTATACTTATTTTATGTTATTTATTTATTTGTTATTTTGCAGTTACACACGTAAGATGGCTTCAGATTCACACTACGAGCTAAATTCTGCTGGATCTAAGCAAGGTACGAGAATAAAACATGTTTCTTGTATTTAGAACTGGAGGAGATACCATTCTATTTTATATTTATATAAATATTGAAAACAATTGAGATCTTGCACTTGTCAATTCATAATTAGGACAAGGGTAGAAACTGAAAAGCTTGTATTATAGATACCCGCTAGTTTTACTTGGAGAACAGCACCTGGGTCCATTGGAACCTCAAAGGATCTTTTGTCAGAAGTATATCTTATATATTTTGTAATAGTTCTAAAGATATTCTTATAACTTAAATATGTATGTATAATTAGTATCCAGTGATATCACCTATATATAAAAGCAAATTTTATAATGAGTTAAGTGAGATTTTATGAATAACACACAAAGTATTATTAAACTTTAAAGTTGCAATGTTTGTTTAATCCGTAGACTCTCTGAAATAAATTCTTGTAACAGGACAGTGATTCTGATTTTTTGATACCTACCTATAAAGTGTGATTGTACAGAAATCCTTACTATCAAATATTAGATGAAGGCTAATTGATTATCAATGTTTAGTGCACGAAAGCTTGAGTTTTCGAATAATCGACTACGAACAGTAACTATAGTTAAAATAAAAGAACAATTGCGTCCTTAGCAACTCTAGTCATTGATGATAAGGAGAATAGGCCTATATTTTTGACTGCTAATAATTCAGGCAAGTAGCTACTCCTACTACCAATCACACAACCTCTGCTTCATTCGCTCCCCTTAGAAATGGAACAGGCGTTTTTTTTAATGAGAATATCATCCATAATATACGGATATCATATTTAATTTCCAGATATTGATACCTTTAACCATAATTACATTAAATTAAAAACTGATATTGCGTTGCTATTTCGAATTTGAATTGGAATGATATGTATTATATATATTTGAAATAACTAGTACTTTGTAATGCACATAATTGTTGAAATATTGCTTGATATTTTATTACTATGTATAATTGTTGCTATTTATGTTCCCTGATTTAGGAATTTGCTTAGTTATAAGCAATACCCTCTTTGAAAACCATGAAGAACGAATAGGTGGACAGGAGGACGTGGAACATTTAAAAAAGTTGTTCATTGACATTAATTTTCAATTTATTGAGCGATCTAACCTTACTCAGGATCAGATGCTTGAATGTGTGAGCGAATATTCCCAAACGTCCCACCACAAATCCTCCCGCCTATTCGTATGTTTCATTCTATCGCATGGCATCCGTGGAAAGGTTTTGGGCATTGACGGCTGTGAGGTTGATATTGATATAATTGTCAAGAGATTTTTGGATTGTGAAGCGCTCAATGGGAAACCAAAGCTGTTTTTCATCCAAGCCTGTCAGAGGGGTAAAGTATCACTTATTTATATATTACTATTTATAATTTGAAAAAATATATTTTTGCATAGATTACAATGTTTTATTGCTTGCAATAATCTTAACCTCAGAGATATATCTTTTCTCATTAGTAAAACGGAAATTTATCCTCCATTGGCCATTTAACCACTTTACTAATTGTTGAATGTCCACACTAGGCAATATAGCTATATGATATGAATAAAAGACGAGTTTTACTTCATATACATTTTCAATTTCTGCATTGATTGTGTGCTTTCATGTCAATGAAGTATTTTAATTTCAATACTCAAGCGTTCACACCAAAACTTGACTTTTAAATCCCATAAAATCGATTAAGGAATTAAATGATTCTAACAATAGATATTTGTTTTACGATATAAAAGACTAGTAAAAATATAATTTTGATATATTTTTTAATATGTGTTTCTATAATAATATGTAGTTGATTGGGAATATACTTAATTTTTTTAAATAATATATGTTGACCAATGGAAATATTCTAGATTGCCATTCTACATTATGTAGGTGTATATTGATTAATTTCTATGATTTTGACATAATATAGAAATTAATCCCATTAGCAATGTATTGTGTCATATTTTCAAATATCATTTGTTATATCGTTGTAAACACTATAAAATGTTATAAGTATTACCCTGTTTTGTAAAAATAAGTAATTTGATATAAAAGAAAAAGTGCAAAATAGACAAAATGTTAAATCATGTTGAAGATATTTAGTTCAACCATTAAAGAAATTAATAAATAAAATTTGTCAAAAATATATTGTTATGATGTTAAAAATGAATTGTAGATTAATATTTATATATAATGTATATTTAAGCTAAAAAATTCATTTTAAAAGAAGACAATAATATCAAGAAATTTTTTTGAAAATGGTATATTTTTACAATTAGTAATAAAATTCACATGAATAGATGATTTGTTATTATTATAGACTAATTAATATCAATTAATAAGAATAATATATTTGATGCCATCGCCAAATATTTTTGACCTTATGTTTTTATGAATTTTCTAGTTTATATATAAATATATATTCCATATTGCTTTGTACATATATGCTATATATAGGTATTGATTTATATATATAAATGCATTTTAACAAGAATCATTATCACTATTAATTATTGCACATTTTTATTTCTTTAAAGGCTGAAGTAGTATATTCAACATAATTTTATCATTCTGTTTTTGTATTCGCTTCTAGGCTTTCATTTTTATGACGCTGTTGTGGTTGTTTTTGTTTTAATTTTGTAATATTGATATGTTACATCATTAATATGGAGACATAATATGTTTGCTCATTTTTACACGGAAAACAGATTCCGACCGTGTCTCTGCTGATGTCGACACGATTGATAGATCCAGCACTGGAGATGTTGTCAACTCGTGGGAAGAACTGTATCAGCAGAACGTACGTATTCCTTATGGAGCGGATATATTTGTAGGCATGTCAACAGTACCAGGAGGGACGGCTTATAGAACTGAAGAGGGTACTTGGTTCATTGTGAATCTTTGTCGTTTTATCGAAGAATACGCATCGAGGTGAATATATTTAATATTTAACTAAAACATACATTCCTGCTATACTATTCCTCCACAAACATGTATTCCTGCTAGCTTCTTTGCTTCAATAAAAATGCATTGAATCAAATTTGCAAAATATTTTTCTGAAATTTTGTATTCTCATTTTCCCAAACTATTCAGTTCAGTTTGCCTATACCGTATAGAATTGTTGTAATAGCCTTTTAATATCCACCATAATAACGTATACATTTTGCCGCCTTTTTTAATCAATTTAATCACTAGCTGAACAACTTATCTTGAACAATATTATTTTGTCTATTGTAATGTTTAGTCCTTAAACTCGTTTCTCGCTTTTCATTCATATACGCTGTCGTTTTGTTTCGATAAGTATTGCTTACTAATCAAAATAAACAAAACGATGTAATTAGAAATTTATTCTTTGTTTAATAAAAATTACATTCTAAAAATTATTCAGTCGCGTTCACTAAAGAAATTAAGAGTACCAATGTATGTGTAACATAATTTCAAAATTTCTACTCAAATTGGTATCTCTTGTATATTTTAAGATGATGATTTGTTTCAAAATAAATGTATTTATTTTTTCTCTTATAATTGTGTGTATTAACTTTATATTCGTGAGTGTAATATGCCATTTAACAAGTAACAAAATATCGATTTGACAGGCTTTCTCTGCAGGATATTTATCTGAAAGTGCAAGGGAAGGTTGCCCAACTTCAGTCAGGTTCGAAGCAACAAATCCCGGATATTAGAATGTCAACTCTGCGAAAAGCTTGCTTCTTGAAGCCACCAATCCCGGAGATTTCTGGTAAGTTATACCCTAACAAACTAGAGTCTGTATAATTCAGCAAAATAAACTAAAATTTAATCGAGAAGCGTCAGACCATCTTACAATAACGATTAGACTATGCGGTATCATTGTAAAGCTAAGAATAAGAGCATCAGCGATTAGCTTGAGAGATGCTAGCTGCTCTAGTCATTAATGCTAATGAAAATGGGTCAAACCAAGAACAAGAGCGTCAGCGATTAGCTTTAGAGATGCTATTGATATGTACATTATACTTAATGACGTATAGATATGTACATCGTACATTTTTACTATGAACATGTAATTGTTGACCGTCAACATGAACTTGTTGACCGTCAACATGGACTTGTTTGTGCACCGATATGTACAATGTACTTGTTTGTCTATTAACTTGTACTTGTTTGTACGTTAGCATATACATGTTTGTGTATGCATTTACATATCCTTCAATTTTTACAACATATGTCAACTTAACCCTTTCGGCTGCCATAACCATTTGCTCATCAACTGTAATTGTTGGACTGAGCCATCCTTCTCACAAGGTCACACAAAAAAAACTATTTTTAGATGCATCCAGTCGCTAAAAATGTTGGCTGACTGTCGGAACACTATTTCTCATAATCAGAGGGCTGCATATTATCTTTAATTTATATTTTCAATAGAAATAGGCTCAATAGAAGGATACCTCTGATGGCTGTGTCGGCCAAACTCAGGAAGATTGAATTGTTTTTTATAGTCAGGTGTTTGAGGGAGAATAGGCTTAATTTTGCTAATAAATTACGCTGCTAGAGTGCATAAAAACTCAATTTTGTAATCAATGTAACCATCAAGGTCTGGTTAACAAATTACATCAATGTTAAACTTTTAAATAGTAATCTACAATCATACATATATCCAACACAATAACAAATAATTCCGGTCGCCTTTTTATATCAGTTTCTTCAATGGCTGAACTACGTATATTCGACATTATTTCTTAGCGATCTGATCATACATATTTGTGACATTATCGAGATCATAAAAAGTCTGTCCTGGGAATTTTGCAGTGTTTGTTGAAAGTTTTATCTCTGTATCCATATAAATAGCCTAGATGTGTAGTGTTTAGAAGTCGTAAACTTTCAATCAACGAATTGTTCAGATAATAGCTACTTGCTTTATGTCACTATGAGTGACGCTTGTTAGATAGGATCTTTATACCGGGTGGTAAGAAAGTTCCGCCCGATTTTAGATATTTTCCGAAATTCACATTATTAGATAAGAAAGTCCTGTGGCCCG
>JAYRBW010007997.1:0-13509 GCA_036023295.1 Invenusta paracnida
TTATTTTAAATTTAAGTGGTTTTTCAATCCATATCTATACAGTGTTTAGTACTGTTTTTATTTTTCATCTTTTCATAGTAGCACATAATTACTATACAGTGTAAGCAAACTATGGAGACAGAGCTTGCTTCTTTAAACATTACTATATAGGTAAATCTGCGCACACACGGAAAATGAAAATGAATACATCGCACAAACTATCATATATCCAAAAGTAGCTAACATCATGTTCAATGAATTTTGTGCTTAGCAAAATAAATCTTTTTACAATGTTTTGATATTAAAAACATCACGTGTTTTACCACCAATTGTGTACATTTCCGGTGGGTATACCGTCCAATAATTTCAAGCTTTCTTGCGACTATGCATTAGAAACACAATTGAAAGATATCTTCGAAGGAAGTAATCAAAAGGGAGTCAAATTTAGTCTACTTAACTCTACAAATTCAATAACCAAAAAATAGCTTATTAAAAATCACAGATACTAAAAATCAAAGTTGTACACAGACTGAAAGCAGAATAATATTAAAACTCTTTAAAACTTTATAGGTATGTCTCTTTGGTCACACTGGTAAGATGCTAGTATTTCTGTGGATATTAATGTACAATAATTATGGATTATTTTTCAATGACAGCTTGTTTTAGGATACCTGGCATATACATGCAGTTTAAATAAATATCTTCATAAAAACATTATAATACGAGTATATCTAACAACCTATATTTTACTACTTTTCCATAAATATACACAACATAATAATATTGAAAAAGCAAATATCTACTTACTGAAACAGTATCCAAACCCGATGGCAATTTATGTTTGCTATATATGGTTGCACACTGAACTAATAATTATACTATTTCAAAAATTATAATTCATAAAAAAATAGTATAAAATATATAAGTATAAGCAATAAAGCAGAATATAAAAACATGCAATATAAAGGAGTGGCAACAATATTTTCTATTTTAACTTAGTTAAGACAAACAAATACATATTATTTTGAAATACACAAATTTTATTCTATTTATCCATAACTTCTTTTATTGACTAAATACAAAGTGTACATATTATATTCAATTTATTACTGATTGCCATAGATCTTAGTTTGTGGAAGTAAAACTATATTTAAAAAACCAACAATACAAATATTGTTATATTTTTTATAGCATTCTGTCTATATTTATTTCTCTCAGATTTTATTAAATTTAATGTTACGAAACATACTAACATGTTATGGTATGTAACGAGTATGCATCAAACTACTTAGTGAATAGACATATTAGTATTCATTACTTATTTTATCACTAGCTTTTGCAGTAAACAGATGCACAGCACGCAGGAATTTCATTAGAAATAAACTACAAATATGACTATATTTAGTGGCTATAAATGTATCAAATTTCACATAAAATAGTTTAATTTGACCAGATATAATTTGAAATCTAATATATTATAAAAAAATAGATAAAACAATATCTGCAATATAACAAAATTCGATATCAAATTAGAATGCAACCATTTTATTGGTTTTTATAATAAATTTTTACTTTATATACATAAATTGGCTATCTGAAAAAATGACGTAACACTTCGGAGAAATAAGATTGCAGTCAAAAATAAATATCCTTTACAAAGTTTTAATTACCGCGATAAAAAGGAAATGTACAATATTGATATATTTTAAAATAATATATTCTGTTAACAACTAACGCAAAATCTGCACATTTCAATGCTATTATATTAGATTGCCGTTCTATAAGTCACTTTACAATAGAATTAGATTGATTGCGCGACAAGCCACCTTGAATGGCTCCAGCAATATATCCCTTTATCTAATGAATCTTCAATCTATAATCGCTATCGTAGTAATTTTTAAAATCTGATTACGCTAAAAGTTTCTGTGCCCATATCCCGGGAAATGATTGACAGCTGCAGCATAATTGCGAGTGTATCGAGATTAGAGAGCGATTGATTAAAGCACTATGAACAATTTTCAAATAACGCCCATCCTTTAACATAATTATAGGCTTTCTCTAACCGCTTGCTCGTGAATCGGTTTACAATCGATATGACTTTATTATGCGATTGGAGTGTGCGGCGGGTATTTTCGATGAGTTTGTCTTTCTTTGTATTAACATTTTGTCACTCTCATTTTTATTAAAAACGTGTTATTTGGTTTCAAATTAAAGATAATAAAATGTACTTTTCAAATTGTTCACTTTTAATTTTATTAAATTGATATAATTATTTTAATCTTATAAATTTAAAGTGTTTCTAGAAAGTAACATCTTATGTAAAAAAGCAATTTCTTTCTGTTTATTTTGGCTGTACATACCTGATGACATGCCATGAAACTATAGTTAGATGTATTAAATGTGTTCTACCGACCGTGTTCTTCTTTTTAATCAAAACTATCAATGGGAAAAAATGTATTGAATTCTTTTTACCAGTCGCGGGCTTTTGAAAATATGCTGTTGGAAAAAAAAGTCCTAGATGCTGTGTATGAACTTATTTATATAGACCTGGCTATATGCTTCATGAATTTGATTCAAGAATTGCGACACAGTTGCGTAAGTCATTTTTGAAAACTAAGGCATTAACTAACATTAATTTAAAAAATCTGGATAACCAAACAAAAATGTTGAATCGGTGAAATGGCAGTGAACACCTATCGGTGAAACAGGAAAATATTGAAAAGGGGATTCCCATATCACCGATCGGAGAAGATCAGAGGTTGGTGAAATGAGAATCGGTGAAAGGCACGCTTCCAAAATAAAATTATTCTTTCATTTTTTCATGGCAAACAAAATATGTTATGACAAAAATATTACTTTTCTTTGACATTCCAGTGTTTTCCATAATATTTTCATGATATTTTAATTAAAAATGAAAGTCAATAAATGCCAAGAATAACCAGTATGGAAAGGTGTGTTTAGATATCGACAGAAACTCGGACGTAATTCACATTGAATCTAACCAAAAACATGTCATAAAAGATAAACATATTTATTTCGACATACATTTGGGGTATAGTTATGAAACCAGTTCAGTAAGTAATATTGTATGAAGCTGTTCTAAATTAAAACAACAATGAAACTGACCTCATCGAGAACAGTTCGTAAAGACACAGCAGACCAGTGAAGTCGAGAAAGATTGGCAGTCAACTTGGCGTGTGCTGTCAACGAGCCCCAGATGATGTCGCTCGTAAGGCGGCGCAGATGCAATGAAATGTCAGGTGACCAACAGACGCCGAGTAGATAGACTCCCCCTCGGTTAGTGCGACCAATCACAACTTGTGGCTGTGAAGCGGACAAGTGACAAAGGTGGTATTTCATTAGCTAATACGAGAGCATGAATTAATTAAAGGAGAGTTCAGTCAATAATCAGAACTGTGTGGACATTCAATTGACTGAAGACTAAAACTGGCCTGTCATTGGTTAAGGTAAAACCATGTACCTCAAAGGTCGCTATATTATTATATTGGTGATAAATAATACTTTTTTCTCAATACTGATTAGTAAAAATTAGTCTCACCTTGACCTCATCGTCGCCTTCCTTGCCGCGTAGAATATCCAAAGCCTCCTGGACGATCTCCTGGGACACAGCGGGCGCATGCGGGTTGAGCACCACCACCTCCCGACATCCACGGGCGAAGGCCGCGCGGAATGCAACTTCTAAGAGTCGATCAAAGTCACGGCCTTGGACACTGACGTAGTGGAATACGGGCGGATCTTTGGGGTCTCTCTCTGGCTTATTCCGACAGTAGGAGTCGGGTTCAAAGTCCAGGTTCCCATGCTCTAGGTTGTCTCGGAAGGTGGCTTCCAGGGGTTGCAGACTAGCACTGGCCTCTTCCGCTGTCATCTATACAGAGTATAAAGAGGGGACATAGTTCTCTAATTGGCGGACTGTACTCTTAATACAATACACGTAATCTGGATGTAATATTAGGTCAAAATCAAGGTGTAGTGAAGCGAGGGCAACTTAATACTGTCCCGTTGCTAATATTGGTAAATTTCTTTTTTTAACAATAAAATACATATTTTCCTACATAGAAACACACCGGTGTTATGTTTAAGAAATATATAACAGAAGTTTCTGAATTACAAATTTATTGCATCTATTCTAACCATGTTTACAAGAGATATCATGGACGTTATAATATCCTAATAATCTGGGAATTCTGATAGTTGAAAGTCATTTTTCATTAGCCACTTAAATGAGATATACATACTATTTTATTAACGACAAAGATTTAGTTATTCCAATTAACATAATACCATTGTGTGATTATTTTGTGTTTTCATATTCCAGACCTATTCTTGTCCTCGGTCTAGACTTTTACCAATATAGTTTTCATATCAGGACGAAAAACATACGATATTAATAAAACCATTGATGTGCACTGTGCAACATCAGATGTACATGCATATATATATATATACTATAGACTTAATATATCTTAAATTTAATAATGTTGCTATATGCCTAAATGTTTAACTTTCGTTAATACTACGTATAGCACATGACACAAACATAAGCTATTGTCATTGATGAACTTGCAAGAAACATACATATTTTCCCATAACCTTTGAATACATAATTATGTTAAAATATGTCAACTAAAAAAAATTTCAGACAATGTTGAATAATAATATTTTCTATTCTAATATAGATATACAAAAAACGTTACCATTTAAAATCTTGTAAATGCAATTTGGTAGAATTTCAACTGACATTAATGCGCATTCAAGTTACTTTATTGACATTGAGTAACAGATTAGCACTATTCTAATGATAAACGTGTAGCTAACTTGGTGTTATTAGTTTCTGGGCTATACAGTGATTAACAATAACAACAACAACAACAATCTAGAAAACGCAACCATTTATTTCTGTTTTAATTATAATTAAATGAACTAGAATATGAACGACCTCAGTAGTGTTTAGGTGATCAGATGATACGAGTGTGAAAACGGAATAACCTTTGATCACTTCGAACCTACGAGAAAACTTAGACAAAGATTAACTTTACTATTATTATAGAATATATACTAATTGTCACGGCGTGACAACAAAATACAAGATTCGTTTACACACCATATTTTACAAAATAATGGTAGGCTGAGAATTAATAAAATGTGACTTCCAATTAACATATCTATTGGAAAAATTGTCATCTTATTGTATTTTTTTAGTATTTTTACTAGTTTGTATTAGTCAACTATACACAAAACATTGGCTTGCGTTTAAATCAAACTGAGATTAAAACTTCGATAAGTTTGGAGTGTTTTGCAAAATATGGAAGATATTGGCATATTTAGTTAGTAGCTGCATCTTATTAAGCAATCTTTTTTAATAAATATTATAACAAAAAAGGCGATGAATCTATCTACTGACGCAATAATTTGAGTACATTCTGCACATAGAAATAAAAAATAAAAGACATTTGGAAATAAAATTTAACTTCAGGCCTACAGAATAAGTTTTGGAATGTTAAATATATTTAGAAAATATGGAAGCCTGGTTATTGAAGCAAAGTAAAAGTACATAATTATTACTGTTGAATAAGATACTTAAACATAATTACAATTAATTTATAATAATTATGTAGTAATATTTAGACCTAAAATAAAATCATGACAATCTTGTTCCGTTATTAAAGCGCACAGTCTACAAAATCGTCGCCACTAAACAGTTTATAGAAGTTTAAAAGGCGTCCCTTTAGATGCTTATTCGAGTACAAAAACTAATTATACAATTTTTATTTAAACTCTTTTTAATCAAATTTAAAAGACAACATCTGAACTATGAGTGCTATTTGTACATATATGGGTTCAGTCTAAAGATCAAAGTCATATTTCTTAAGGTGTAAAGTACAGCATACGTCTATTATTATAAATGTTATAATATGTTAAATATTATTTAATAAAATTAATATTAGAAACTGAGAACTTAAAATAAATGTCATAAATACAACTGAAATATTAAGTGCTGCATAATTACAGTTTTAAGCGAAATACAAGTAGATTTGTTCGAATATTCATTCATTCATTCATTCTAAATTTATATATATATATATATATATGTAATAACATTTATGGCAAACAGTATTACTAATTAAACACTTATATTTATGAAAACATATTCTAACAACAGAAGATACGCGTAAGTTTCCGAATTTCAAAAGGTGCAATGCAAACTCATCAATAGACACAAACTTTTATTTATTTATAAGATTATTCATCTAATTAGATATAAATGTATTGTACAAAACATGGAAAACATTATATATGTGGGGCCTGCGTTAATTACTAATGAATAGTTCAATGCAATTAGTGCAGATCATTTTTACCTTCGCATTTATTGTATATCCTCGCTTATTTTGTACCGTATACATCTTAATGAACTTCTCCACTACAGTATAGAATTATTTTTATCTATCTCTTAAATGTTGTTTGATTTGTATTTACCTTTTAGAACTCTCCTTATAAATAATTGTACCTTTTTGCATGTTGTCATTTTAAAATAAATGTACTTAACTGACGAGCAATGTCGAAACATGTTTTTAGATTTTTATGAATACGCTTGGCTTCATATTAATTACAAAGTTATAATTTATAGCATAATATAATAATAATTATTAGTTAGTTAGATTCCCGATAATTAATTATTAGATAGGAACAAATGTATTTCTTATTTCAAAACACTTGATAAATTCAACGTCAGTATATTTTGCCGATTTGCAAAATGGAAAGCATATACGAACTAATCATACTTTTTGTTTACTGTTACAGAAACCAAAACTGGGAGGGCATTCATAATATTATGTATACTTCGTGCAATTGAAAGCGATAAACCTCACAAACCTTAACATGATCAAATCGGTGAGTGTAGTCTGGCAACTGCTCCAACCAGTCTTTGATTTCATAGCTACAGGTGTAACTCAACTTGTAGCAGAGGAAGAGCTCTAAGGCCTCTTCAATCGCTGGTGCTGCATCCTGAGAGGTGGTCATTTCCCCTTTCGAACCACTGCGCATTCGAGTTAACATGTGCGCCATATTTTCTGTGAGAACTCTCTCGAGGAAACAGGCATTTTTAAGGCCCGCAAAAGCTTCTCGCCGAGGCTTTATTCTATCTTGAACGGGCACGCGTGTGAGGATGACAACGCCATGTCGTGTGCGCGCTGCTGGAGGTTGGAATGCAGCACCCAGCCATTTTAATACTGGCAGGACCAGCCACAGACCGCTAAAGAAGTAGAGAGCACGTCGGCAGCTTGAGAAGACCAGACGAAGGAAGTTGCGAAGTAGCCACAGGGAACCGAGGCGAAGAACAATACCGAGAACAGTGAGATGGACTGGAATGGTCAGGGTCATTCTGGAGAGATAAAACAAAGATGCAATGAAGAAATGGAACCAATAAGAAATCACTACAAAATTGTAGTTACACAATATTAGAAAATTATCTCCGATGTTAATAAAAAAAGCAGCAGCTAAACAAAAACTGCTTTTGCATTTTCATGTTTTCAACCAATTAGAAAAATTATAATGAAGGCATATAGTTAAAATAATGACTATAAACTGAGGGAATATTTTAATTTAGTTATTATTTTTAGTGACCAATGTCTTTTGGAAGATAATTAATTAATTATTATTTTGAATATAAATACTAATATATAAATAGATTTTTATTGCAAATAAATTACAGTTTTAAGCAGAACATTTTAGCAAATGGAAACTCGATTATCTTATAGTTTCATTGACTAGCTTACTGCATTCTGATTAGATGATGGTTAGATCGCTAAATAACAATTAACTGCATAGCATACACATATATAATATTCTGTCTAGTTGTTGAATCTAATGTCTTTGGATTTTAACTACTTTAAACAGTAAATAGATATAACAGACCACCCCAGATACACACCTACATATATCTACTCTACAGATCTCATATATTGCCTAACACATATACATACAATAATATATTTTAGAAGGTATTATCCATGCCATTGTTATCATTCTTAAGGTGAAATTGAAGCTCCATGCTCTCTACGCAACATGGGTTTTAGAATAAAACATAGAGAATACTCTTACTGCAAATAATAACTTTTACTAAAACAATTTAGAGTCTTGCAACTGAAAAAATAGTTGATAATACAAATAACAGTGATAAGTAAACTCTTTGGGCTGTATTTTTAAACTATTTGTTCAGTTGTATGACTAGGGAGTCTCCTCCAAAATGTTACTAATAACATTTATTCTTTGCAGCAAAAGGCAAGCTATCCTATTATAATATATTATATTATAAAACAACTGCGGCACAGGAACAATAATTTTTATATTTTATTTTATTTCAATAATTTTAACATTGACAATGGCTGGGGTGAAACATTTGCTTTTCAAAAATATTATAATAGAAATTTCTTTAAAAATGTGGGAGCAAGAATATGTATCATTGATGTAATATGATTTGTAGTCGATTTTTAAAATAAGTTCACAGCATTTGAGCAATAATGACAATTAAAAAATAGAAACTTACTTGTATTAATAATAAACTATTAAACTATATTTACATAACATTACTTATAATGTTATCCATAAATTGATATATAATACCAATATACAAAGGAAAAGGTTATTCTACAAATTCAAATAAATATCCAATTTTAAATTTAGCATGATAATTAATAATTGCATGTCTTATGTAAGGAAAGCATTGGAAATATTAAAAATAAATGTGTTAATAATGTTTGAATTAATAACAGAACAGTCTTAACCATATGAGTATATACTTTGTAATTTTAAATGTATGATGGATAATGTTTCATTTACAGGAAAAATGACTCTGCAGATTCCGAGAAAGGACAAGAAACATATGTTTGTAGTATTAAAATAACTTAAATGTAATTTTTCAATTAATCAAACTATTTAAAACTTTATTGAATATCTTTTCTTTTTACTTTATATGTTATTTATACACACATAAAACCTACATACAGTGAAAATGACTCTAAACATGTTCAACAACATATTTACATTGCTCATAGCTCTTTAATCAATATTTAAAACTTACCTTTGTGTAATAAATTGATATTTGCAGATTCAACAACACTTAAAAAAAGTCATTTAATTATTTAATTTTTATCTAAAAATGTTAATATCACCAAAATGGCTATCTATAGATAGTGGCTTAAATATAATAAAAGAATAAATTGTTACCAATTAATTAATATATATGTCATACCATAATTTATAAATTGCATTCATGAGTGATAATGATTTTGGGTGTCCATCTATTGCTAATGCTGTTATTCAATCATTTGTCAAATAGGCAGTGATATAAGCTGCCAATCAAATTACTTTTAATATTACTAACAAATTCAGAATTAAAAGCAATATAGAATACTATGAACTTATTATTAAATCAGTAGCAAAATTGGCTACAAATCATACCAAGCCCATAGGCTGTGGGGGGGGGGGGGGTTGGGGGTTCAAATGGATCACAACCTGTAGCAAAAAGGGTCACCAAAACAGCATAAAAAATTAATTATGAACATGTTTATTTTGTTTTACAGGTATCAAAATAAATTTTAAAATATCGATTTTAAAAAATTTGTTTAAATGAAACGAAATAAATTTTAAATTATAAATAAGGAAATAAGTTTTCACCTGCTCCTTGCATGTGGCCCTCAATAAATGTGCCCCTCAACATATATAAACTAGTATATAAGCTTAAAATAATGCAAAAGTTAAATGTTCAATCAATAAAAAATTATTGGCATTTGAAGGAAGAGTTGGGGTCAGATAATCCTGGAATCAGTGATTTATGTCCAACTCGCTGGACCATGTGGGCAAAGCACTCAAAGCAATTCTGGAATATTACACGATTCTACTTCAGTTATAGGATGACCAGGGCAACTACACAAAAAATAGTGACATGAAAGCTCGTATTTGGAGAGTTTCAGATCAAATGAAAAAGTCCAATTATTTATTTGGAGTATGTCTTGGACAGCTATTACTATGTCACAGCAATAATTTAAGCAAAACTTTGCAAAAACAATCCATGTCAGCATCAGAAGGTCAAGCAATAGTAGCAGACTGCAAAGACCCTCAAAACAATGTGAACAGATGGGTCTTCGACATGTTATGGTCAATGGTCAATATCTTCAGGTTGGAATGTGGAGTCTCAGAAGCCACTTTACCATGCAAAAAGAAAGTACCTTGGAGATATGAAACTGGAACTGCTCTAAATGAATACACAGAAACAATCACCCAACATTTTCGATTCAAATACTTTGAATGTCTCGATTTCCAAATGTCTGCTATTGAACAACGTTTTCACCAAGAAGGTTACAAAATCTATGTTCATTTAGAGAATTTACTATATGGTGCTTTACAGGGGCTGATACCCAAGATGACTTCGATTTTGTGACCACATATATAAAACTACCATTCTTGTTAGCTGTGATCATTGAGAAACTGCAGTCATTACCAGAGGCACATCTTAAACTGAAGGGACAAGAAGTGAAATTGCTTTTAGTTATGCCTGCAACAAATGCAGTCAGCAAAAGAGTTCAGTTTCCTTTGAAGAGTAAAAACCTATCTCAGGTCAACCATGGGACAACTACATCTGAACAATCTCATGTTATTGTTTGTGCATTTACATTTAACAAAAAAGACTTATTCAGAAGACATCGCAAATGAATTTATATATGGCTATGAATATTGCATGCATTAACTTGGCCTTTTACTAAAAACGAGTTTAAGTAGGAAAATGGACAACACTTTATGCTGAATAACTTTTGTAAATATAATTAATTTAGGTATTATCCAGTTCTGTTGTTGTAAATATTCATTATTTCATAAACTTTTATATTTAAAAAAATTGAACTGAATTATAAATGCCTTGTATATTTGTTAATTATATCTGTCAATGTTAAAATATATGTATTGTGTATTTCCTAAAGAACCTATAAACATATTGATAAAATTGTGATATTGTTGTTGTTATTATGATTGTTGTAGGAAAGTTTTCAATATATCACTTTATAAAACATAACATCATATTCTAGTCATCAATTTTAAGTAGGTTTTATAATAAAAGCGACCTAATGTTACCCAAAATTGCCATTTGAGTCTATTTAACACACGTTTATAAAACGTTCCCACAGCCCTAGGATCTTTGCCAATTAAAAAATAAACTTGTACATCACGTGTTTACCTACTATACACGTCAATTGCTATATATTATAATTATTAGAAACTCGTGATTGATTATAAGATATATTCTTGTTAGTATATATATTATTCGTTTATAGTTATATTATATATACTTGGTTTTTACTCAATTTTACACTGCCTTTTGAGACAAATGTAACTTTTACTAGAAAACGAACCACCAACAAATGAAACCATGCTACTGGCTTGCATAATGCTTAAATATTACAAACTTATTATTAAAAAAATTATTTTTTAAATTTACTGTTAAAGTTTAATAGTATCAAAAAATGTGTACCAGATTTTGCTGTAAAACTTGACAGAAAACGCTCAATACTTATATAGTTTAGAAAAACCCAGTAAATTATTATAATTATTATTGAAGTCATTTGTCTAATAATGGTTCAACCATTTATATCTGGTATTTAAAGCCAAATATTTTTTTATTTTGAGCTGATACATACTAGTGATGCATGCAGTATCAAGAAAATTAAGCAGTTGAAAAACTTTTTAATAGATTATATCATGAAAATTACACCATTGATTATTACAAATTTTATATATTTGGAACCAATAAAATCATAGCTTTATATAATTGATATATATATATATATCATTTGATATAAAAATATTATCATTCTTTTCTTATTTTACAGCTGAAAACTGTATTTAAAAATAGTGAATTTAATCTTGTATTTAAAGGTTTTCTATGTAGTGTTGCAAAATTGATGAAAAAGGGGAAAACGATTTTTTTGTAGTTTTTGGCTACTTTATACTATTGTATAATAGTTTTCCATATTAGAACTCATCATGCCATGTAAATTTTAAACAGAGAATCAAATAAGTATATAGATTACTTGCACTGGGTTTCTAGATAGCATGCTCTATGCTCACACACATATATGACATGTATATATAATATTGTTTATAAAGAAAGAGCTACAGACCCAAAATGAATTACCATTACTCTCCAACTCTATTAAATTTTCCTTGTAGTATTATTTTAGATTTTGATTATTTTTCTTAATTTTAATTAAATGACACCATCACCAGCTTATATTACTACTCTTTTTTAAGATGCTATCTATATATGAACCTTTTCTTTTATTTAAACAAATATTTGATATTTATTATTCATGTTTAAATAAATTGATATAATTATAAATCTTGTTTGAAAGGATATATTATATTATGTATATTTTATACTATTAATTTGAATTTAAAACAGAAAAATAAAACGTACAGTGATAATTTTTGTGACTATGTGTTAAAGACAGCTGTGTATTTGATAACTTGTTTGATAACAAGACACTGCAAAATAATTATTGTATTAATAGAATTATACAACTGAATAAGATAGATAAAATGATTTATACTGTATATATTTATAATATCATATGATTCTAAATTAATTGATCAATTGATAATTAATCAATTCTTTAAATTGATAATATATTATTATTAATTCATACTAAAATTAAAACAGTTAAGAGTATGGCATATCTACTTATAATTTGTTATACTATTATAATATTATTTATTTTAATTTATCAATAGTTACAAACTGTTAGTAACAATAACTGTGTATGATTTAAAGTACATAAAAAATTACCAAATATATATTCAGTATATTTTACATCTGTCTTCTAAGACTATACGGAACATAATGGTGTGCCAGCATAATTAAGAACTCACAAAAGGATAAGTATATATATTATTTTTACTCAAAATAGATATATTATGCAACATTACACTAGGTACTTACAGTACATATTGATAATTTGTGCTATTTTACTATGCATACATTGGTAACTATCTAGTTGAAATCCTATAATTACTAAAATGTTATAATTATATTCCCTTAAATGCGTTACTATACTGTATACATAGCTTCATTGGTCAGAGAACCAGTATTACCTGCTAACCCTACCAGTGATGACTGCACATACTTTATACAGTTATTTAAAAATTATATAAAAGTTGTTAAAGCTGATGAAGGACAATGTCCACCTATTTTAGAAAGGTGCTTAGGTCGAGATGGCTTAGATATACTAGACAGTTTGCCAGAATCAAAACAAACTGAAGCTGATATTGAAGCTAAGTTAGATGGATACTTTAAAATGAAGTCTTCTTTACATATTTGCAGATGTGACTTTCTACATGCTCAACAAGAGTGAAATGAAACGGTTACATAGGAAAAGTCGTAATTTTTAAAAAGTCGTATTTAAAAAGTCGTATATAAAAAATCGTAAAATTAAAAAGTCGTAATTGAAATAGTCGTAATTCTTA
>JAYRBW010008008.1:0-34912 GCA_036023295.1 Invenusta paracnida
TAAAATTCCCTGACTTTTCCCTGACTTTTCAGAAATGCTCAAATTCCCTGACTTTTCCCTGACCCGTACGGACCATGAGAACTAGCAGTGACACTTCATGAACTCTCCATTACTCATCGTCAATTATCGAACATTACTGCTGATTATAAAATTTGTCCTGCATCCAGTGGTGTGCAAGTCGTGTACTTATCAATGCGTTTGATTGTGATCACTGGAATACACCAATGTCATTCCAACAGCGTGAAGGCCGTGATTATATAGATGGCTACTGCTGGTCATGCAAGACATGTAGGCATCACCGTAGCCTTTGTATTGAGTCCTTTTAAAGGGGAGTCATCCTACATTGATTCAACTGATCGACATTATTTACTGGTGGTCCAGTAATATTTTGTTAATAAAAATTTAATTAAAAAATGTAGCAAAAAACCCCCAGAAAAATCACGGTACTTAAGCAATTTTATGCTTTAAAATTTATGAAAGGCAAATAAAGAACCATAGCAGTTCTCCCTATTTATATACTTTAACTAATATGCTTGTATTTTTTAATTTACAGATATATATATATGATAGACTATAAAATGTTTTATTATTTATTCATCCGTTAATTTGACCGAACATTAATACAGTACATCAAAAATATGTATATTATGAGCATAAATATTATGTATTGGTGTTTACTAGCATATATTAAATTAAGAGCCTAATAATTCAGAAAATCAAAAGAATTACACATTATAAATTTACATAAAATATTCCAATTTCTTTATTGATATAGGAGGATGTGTCATAGATAAATAACTATTCAACTTTTAAATTTATCAGTAATACTAAATATATACACATAACTTGATCAACTTACGTTAGTTTCTCAGTGGCATCTTTGAAGCTGTCTGCAACAAAGTAAAGCGGCTGATACTCTGTGATGGGATACTTCTGAAGACAGGTTTTTGGTGGATCAAAGGGAAGCTTTTTGGCTGCGTCGGTGAGGCAGTACTGCATAGTTTGGGGCATGTAGGGGAAGGAAAACCAAAATTAATATTAAACACAATGTAGGAATGAATATTAATTTCTTAAAAATAGTTTACACATATAGCTATCAATAACATTAAAATATATTACATATGTAACGCTTACACAATTTTGTAACTAACGTATTTTAAAAAAATCCTATTAATATCACATTAAAATAATTACGGAATACATAAGAGGATTTTATTATTATTATTACATTTTTTGAAGGAATAAAACCTTATTTAATATATCCAAAAACCAAAAACTTAAAATTAGAGTTCAAAATAATATTCTAACTATCGCCTTTATACGTTGGTGGCCTTTATACAATTTATGCATAGTACAGTCATCACTTTATTTATGTGTTAACACTTGTCATCTATGTATATATTAAAAAAAGCTTTTCCTGATCTATTTTTAACAGTGCTTTAAAAGTCAAATTTATTTAAAATCATATCATTTTGCGCAGTTTGAAGAATATGCTATATACAGCTTTTGTGTTCTTAGTTGTGCATAATATTATAAATTTGTGGTCCTATATTTATAATCATATATATATACAAAATAAACTTTAAAAGACTAATATCGAGTATGTATACAAAAATGATACAAAGAATTGGAGGAATGAACAATATAAAGTGAAAAAGAAGAGACGCATAATTGAGAATAATGTTGAATTAGTATTAGAAGCAGGAATAATATCGTATAAAATGTCTGTATATTGCGTGAAATATAACGGCATTAAACACATAAAAGCGTAAGTTGTTGATAGGAAAATAAGCGTAATGTGAACTATCGAATTTTATGTTTGCTATTTGACTTAACATTAACTTATAGAAAAAACTGTTAGTAAACACAAAGACGAATATTTTAATATGAAAAATGGAAAGGCAACTGATTATAAAACATTACTATTAGTATTTTATATATGTTTCATAACGCAATATTATTATAATGTAAGAAAAAAACTGTTATCCCAAACTCTGATATTAATAGATACGTTACTCAGACGAAATATGGGCACCAATAATTATCAAACAGTGGTAATGAAGTCTATGTAGTGAATAATGTTTACCGTTAGTTCTCCGAAAGAACTCAGCAATCCAGCGCCATAGGCTTTCAGTTCTCCATCTTGCCGACACAGACCGAATTCGATTGTGTACCAGTAGAGCTGATAAAAGGAACAGTGGGGTCGAGATCAATTATAGCTCCTTTCGAATATCACATAAATCCTAATACGTACATCGAATAGTGAATTGTGTGATTTTAGTAATTTGTAACGATTAATTATCATGTCTTAATATCAGCAGAAAGAATACTTGCTAATATTACTAAGAATACTAACTATTTACTAAATATAAACAAATTAATATAATCGATAGAGCTATATATGAGTTTTTACTATAAATTAAATTAAATCAAGTATTAGAATAATGTATTTCATTTTATAATAATATTAGCGATTAACATATATGTTTTTACTTTGTAATATTCAGTTTGATTATTACGTATAAATGCGAAATGAATCATTTCATTAATTAAAGATACAGGCAAACACATAAGGTAATATATACATATACAACTTGAAAATGCAGCTCTTCTAATCATTATATTGAGCAGTTTAATTTTCACCTATGCATTTTTAGAAAAATCTATCTTTAGCGTAATCGACTGTCACTGTCGCAATACCTAATTAATATCTATTTATGAATGGAAAAATTAAACAACTATATAGGTACATATAGTTTTATTATCATTTACAAAAGAGATAGTTTTAATTACAAAAGTTAATTAATATTTATAAGCTACATAATATAAATGTTTAAAAATTATTAAATCCTTGAAAACTAAAATAACAAGAGAAATATCGAATAATTTAATTTGCTTCAATGCAATTAGTCTCGTAAGAAGTCAAATTTTATTAATAGAAAATGTTATGAAAATATATTTTGGATAACCCCTGAAAGATTTTTTTTATATTACCAAATAAATCGCAATTTTTATTATGACGAAAAAATAAAATATTGATGTTTATTTAGTTTTAGTAGTATCTATAATTTAAGCGTTTAACAGAAATTTACAATTTTGGAATACCATATTGATAAGATCAAAATGTAATAATTGACAAAGAATAAGCAAGTACATATTTCCAACCAAATAAAGAGCAAAGCCGAAAGAAGATAAATGCTGTCAGAGTTTTTTTGTACAAAGCGTAAGAGGGAAAGGCGAGGAAGAATTTTCAGTTTTTACCAAGCTAATAGATCTTTACTTTTGACTATAGCACAGGAAAGATTTGACAGCTAATAGCGTTTATAGTTATATGGCTTGTACAATTGTAAAGTATTATAACGGAAGAAAAATAGAATATTTCCAGCTACTATTATACATAAAAAAAGATGTTGGCTTTCTCCCTTTTCAACTTAAACGTTAAAATTAAAGAGAATTCCATTAATCAATACCATTTACATGCTTTTCCCATTCATACCGAAAGAAAAACATGAACAGTGAGAACCAATAATCACAGAACTCTCTCTCCATACTTCAAAATTTACCAAAAGCCATTTCTGTAAAATATTTCCTCACATTTATAGGCTTATTACGCTCTAAGCAAAAGGTCCCTGTATGTGATATCATGCACCGCTACTTTTGGTCCTCAGGTCGTCTTACCGTTGCTAGCTTCTCGATATCTTCTTCCGAAGCGCCCAAAGAGGCCAACCCGATCTCCTGTGAAAACCGAGCAAAGTCGGGATCGCAAAAGAGCGGCACGTGGCCTAGCAACTCGTGGCAGACATCGGGCTCGGGTGTGTAGAGGGGCATCGATGCGTGTCGGATGTACTGGGTCGAATGGAAGACGCGGAAGGCCAGACCACCAAGGAAATCCCGTGACGAGAGGAGACCGGCCACTGGACGCAGAGTGAATCCGGTGCAATCTGGGGAAGGGTTCATTGTGAAAAGCCTGTCCTTAATTTGGTCGTATTAGAAAGTCTTAAGTAAAAAGTCAGCAAAAACTATATATATAAAAAATTATTGTAATCGGTGATATACAGGGTGTCCGAAAAGTTGCTGTGGAGTGAAAAAGTTTTATTTTAACTTTTATTTACAAACTATACTATACAAACTAAGTAAAGCAATGTTTCGCACATTAACTGTGTGACTGGTCACACATAAAATTCTGCCCATTTAATATTGCTGACTGCACAGCAATTTTTCGGACAGCCTGTAAAAAAATTTTAATACGTTTTTCGCACGCTGTTTAATATATACTATGTATTATATTATAGGATATAGTGTATTAATCTAAATATTACTATTTGTGTAGGGATTTCAGTATTTAAGACTTTACTGAAAAACTATTTTATTTTCGCTGCCTGAATAGTTTTTGTAGAATTTTAGTCAATACATTATTACATAACTTTACGGTAGAAATATTCCTTAATAATAAATATAATATATTTTGTTAGATAATCTGAAAAGTGCAGATAAAATAATTACGTAATACAAGAAGCAAACCACTTATTAAGAATGCTTTATAACAAATTATATTTTTAATGAATTATGAGAAAAATGGAACTCCGTTTTTTTTAAAGATATTCTATTAAAATGTCAGTAGAAAAGTACTCTAGAGAAAATCTGGTTATTCTGCCCGTGAATTAAAGTGATTTAATGAGAAACTGACGAATATAAATTTTTCATATTTGTAAATGTATAATTTTAAACATTATCTATTAATTGTAATTTTGAGAATATTAATATGATAATATATATTATGTCAATCTTATAATTCTCAAAGTATTTATTTATTCATAAATTTGAGGGTAGGTCACAAAATAGTTTTAATGCCGTTTGTTGAACAAACAAATAACTAGTACATTAGAGTTTTAGATAATTGTTTCATACAAAATACTGAAAACTTATATTCAAATTTAATCGTAAAAATTAAATTAATTATTTTACAGATATGGGGTTTGATAATGGCTAATTGCTTAATATGTTATCACTTTTTATATCTGCTCATAATAATAAGTTAAGCGGTCAGCGATAATGTTAGAATATCATGATACGAAACTGCATCTGATCCTTGAACTAAACGAATTCTATGATGCTATAGTAATAAGAGGTCAGTGTCATATCTCTCATCTATTTATCAGGTACTTGTAGTGAGATTGAAATCGTAAGAGTGCATGCACAATAACAATATAATGTGAAATAACGCGACCATACCAAACGTTCCCACATCAAAATGCTCGCACTACTTTTCACGAGTGAGTTGACTGAAGTTTTAGAATCTTTAATGACTCAAAATTTAACCATTTAATCAAGTCCTACAGTCACTATACATATATATATATGTATGGTCGGGTATTCGTATAAATATATATTAAATGTGTTTAACTTAAATATTTATTATCATTTTGACCTATTCTACTATCTAGATGATCAATCAAAAATATACATGTTTAATTACTATTTGGAGTGTACGCAACAAAGGATACGGTTATCAACAATAAATTCATTTTAAAATTACCCATATCTCCATTTCAAATATACAAGTATAGCCGTGCCTTCTAATTTCGAAAAATAAATCGGACCTGCAATATGGCCAATATTGTTGAAGTTGATAACACCGTATTATCCATATGGGTTGACAATATAGAGGTCAGTAATGGAGTCAGGATGTCAATATTAAGCACTGATCTGTGAAAGTATTGCTTTGAAACTCATCAAGTTAAGTGTGTTGTTGGCCGAATGAGTATAATATGGTAGCTGCTGGTGTAATGTGCGAAATCGTACACTTGTTCAAGTAGAAGTTCAAGTGATTGCAACAAGTTTGATAACCTATTAAGGGTTATAGAATCGTGTAGTTGTAGACATAGTGTCAGCAATTTAATTATCATATTATCGCATAATGCTTATATGTTAATAGAAATATTAGCAGTTTTATTAAGTGCTGTAAGCGTGATGACAAATTTATTAAAAGTAAAAATATGATATATTAGACAGACACATAATATAGTAATTAAAAACATTTCAAATTAACTATATCTGATATATTATATAAACTATTATCTTGAGAATAAAAATGTGCACATACAAATGTTTAAAGCTGAACTTTTAAAATAAATATTGATGGAATGAAACCAATCATCTCATCAGAAGCTAGTATTTGAACAAAAACAAGTTACTCAACATGTATACTTACACCTAAAAAATGTCAAATTTTGTATTATTTTTGACGTTGCGATTTTTTTCCATATATACAAAGTTAAGAATATTTTGTCTTAGCTTTTGGAACATTTAAAACACAATCAAATTATTTTTTTAATGGAATTTTAATAACAAAAAGTTCCGAAAATGCATATCAAGTAAAGTCACAATTCATTGCCAGTGTCACTGTCACTTTTTATTTGGCCAGAATGTCCCCCTATAAGTTTATAATTCACCGATAGTCATGAATTTTAATTTGTTTCTCTTCAGTTCAAGAGTTAGAAATACTATCCTGTCACCGATGTTAAGTTCTGATGAGTAGGGAGATTGGTGAAATAATTAGTGTACCGTAATTTCCGGAGTATAAGCCGCACCAGAGTATAAGTCACACACCCCACTTTGAGTCCAAAATCAGTGAGTTGGGTATAATACTAAATAGGTAGATATAGTATGATGCAGCTATCTATTCATTGATAAGTATATAATATAGGTACTTATACAGCTGGATATGTATTGATAAAGATTTTCAAATGATTGTTTTTCTCCAATTGTTTCGTACATAATATATATATACATATAATGAATAAATGACGTATTTTTTGCGAAAAAAACATATTTTATATGTATGATTAAAAAAGTTACATTATTTATGTCCGGAGTATAAGCCCCACTTTTTGTTTCAAAATATGAGATTAAAGGTGTGGCTTATACTCCGGAAAATACGGTAATTTTTTTTCAGCCAATAATTTAACAGTACGGATGCTGTGTCACATGAATCCGGGCATTATTATATATCAATATAATGTTCTCCCTTGACACAGCATTCTTTCGTTTCTTAAATGGTGAGTTGACATAAAATTAACAGGCATCGCTCAGAAAAGTGTAGGAAAAAATTGTCGGCAAATTGCATTATACATCTAGACTTCTTCCATTCATGAAGAAAGATTTTCCATTTTTTGTGCGAAAATATCAGTCTTCAAATAATATGTGTTAGCTTTACATGTACTTAAATTTGTTTATTCTAAGCCATTTAAAAGATTTTATGTATTATGCAATAGCAAGTAAAAGAATGCAATACCATCACTTATACGACTTTCCCTTTTATGCAACATAATCATTTTTGCATTACAGTAAAGTAAATTATACTTCTATTATGCAACTCCTCCACTAACGCGACTAATGACCGAAAACATGTGACCGTTTTAAAAAATTACCCCTATAGTATTTTGCAATTTCTCCAGCTACATTTTGGGTAGAAAAGAAAATTAATCAAGTTTATTGTTAATTTAATTTAATTGTTTGATTGTAGACTGCTGATATTAGCACATAAAACACAATTCATCAACGCACAACACATATAATAACAATTGCCTCATTTTATTAAAATTTAACATCGTCATCAAAATTTGCTGTGACTTATAGGTAATCAAAATGCTTTAGCAATGACATTAAAATTGCAGCAACAAAACAAACAAACACAATTAGTGACTTTTTCCAGTCTGTATAAATATAATTTTATATTAAATTGTTTCCCATTTAAATGATGCGTTAATATAGCGCACGAGCGTAAGGAAACTTTTGTAAATACTTAAATCTAACGACTTTAAATAAGGCATGGCGTCGCCTTAACCCAAATTTCCTTAATTTAACTTGTTAAAATAATAAAGTTATAGTTAAAACGGGTTAAAATAGAAGTGACGCGTCACAAAATTTACAGTGTAAGTACTATAGAGAAAGTATCTGGATAGATATATTATAACCATATATTACTAAAGATATTGTAGTATAGTATGTATGTATCTGCCTATAATTATACATTATATGTAATTCATGAAGTTTGCAATTAAATGTTCAATTAATAGTGTTCGTTGTTATGCTTTTAATTAAGCACGTTTTTTAAACTTAGATATCCGATCAAAACTAATCATTTGATAAAAGAGAATGTTCAAAAAATAAAATCTGCGCATAGTCTAAGTTACGCGACTGGTTTTCTTTGGCATTCGAGAAGTCGTATAACAGGTGACTACTGTATAAACAAACTTTAGTGCAAGAAGAGAGTAATGCCCCGTACACACGCTCAAGCCGGCTTGATGAACTTATCGATTTGTAGTGCAATAAATTATAATCAAAACCTTAGAGTAATGAATACTTTATTCTTTGATCAAAACAATGATGTATCTTGATTTTGTGTTATTTGTCATGATTGATGAGTTAAACTGAAGAAGAATTGATCATATCACTAAATCACGTGATTACTTAATTAACCAATACAATTTTGGCATTGGCTTTGACGGAAAATATTTAACAAGTTTAATTTCTGTCAAGCCAAGCCATCAAACCAATCGATAATGTTCATTAAACCGACTTGACGCTGACTTGACCGTGTGGATGAGTAATTTAATTGAACGTGTGTACGAGGCATTAATTCAGTGAGCTATAAAGGAGAAACTGACCCTTGAGAAAGGTGGAGACGTCTTGTAGTTGGGGAATGTTGTCGGGGCGGTAGCCACAGTTCTCCTCCAACAGCGGGAAGATGTAATTGTATTCGCGACATGCGTGGGTGGGAAAGAGATCCTGAAGCTGGTGCATCACCTTGGCCCAGGTCGCTACTTCATCCGGGGTGTATTCTACACGAGGGATTGGCTCACCGCTTGAAAAAGCGAGGCGAGAGAGGCGTAAAGGTAAGAGAGACTATGTAAGGTTGGGCCCACTCGGCGAACTAAATCTGGTCACCAAGCTTGTTTTATATTTTTATTTGGTTCGGCAAAACTCATATGCACAGATTGATTGTGTCTTTCTCATGTTTTAAGTTAGTGGACAATAATATATTTACATATAACATATATGGCAACAAAAATGTTTCATTTGAATGCATACACACTAATTGTTAAGTATGATTAAAGCATATAATAGGCTTTATATTAAATGTGGCAATTGAAGAAACTAAACGAATATATATTCTTTACAACATTGAACTAACGTTTTTATTTCAATATAGCAATTAAAGTCTACAACATGTAATCATAAATAATAAATAATAGGTTATTACATTATTAATTCATATGTGCATGTTAAATGACCGATTTTGAATATTTATATTAATGAAACGTGTTAGCCGTCGTACAACTCAAAATGAAATTAACAAATTTAATTTAGAAGTGGATACAATATACCAAAAAGGTATTCTTTATTAAAATAAAAAATATTTCAATTATTTTTAATGGTCATTAACTATACAATGATTAACAATAAATTATCAAACGAAAGCTACACAATTGTTCTCCGAATCACGCTTGCATACTGAAGTTATAAATATTTGATGTTCTACAATGTATGTACTATTATTTAATGTATACGATGAATAATTACACGTAAAAAACTAAATACTAATTTGTAAGGTAGCTTCAGCAACATTTTAGGGTTGTTTATCCGTATATCGCAGTTTTAGAAATATATCAAAGTAAAAAAATAGCAAAACTTGAATTATATAAATGAACAACATTGTTGGAGTTTTGAAGAGCATTTAGATTATATTATAAAAACCAATTTACTTATTATTAATTTAAATATACATTTATTTGCATTTCTATGAATTTAAAATTGTTATAAAAAAACAATTACTATAAGCAATAATTAATTACTCTGCATAAATTAAAAAATACATTTATTCGTGGAGCTTACGTCTGTTAAACAGAAAATATAAAATGCTTTGAAACTATCGATTTAAGAATCTAATTAAAGTAAACTTTTATTATAGCTGGCATCAGTTAGTTTATGATATATACATTATTATCTGGTGACAAATTTAATGTTTAAGAAATTTCTAAATGAATATTTGTGTAATATTATGATTTATTAAGTTGAATAAAGCGCTAGAATATTTCTCTAATAATCAGTGAAAAATGATTAAAAAAATCAGAATGGTTATATATTTAAAGTTATGTTATAATATTTAAAATAATTAATAAATTATGGAAATCAGACAGTTTTGAGAAATATAATAATTGTCTATAATATATTCGTGTGAAGTACATATAGGTAGGTACATAATATAGGTGCTTACTGCCTGTAGTTGTAAGCAATGTCGGCAAAAAGTTTTCGTCGATTTCTGTAAACTTCATCGGTGAATCCCTGGAGTAGAAGATGAGCAGAATTAATTAAAAAGTTAATACTAATTTGTGAGGTACGCTGAGTTACAAATAGAATAGAATCTTAAGAATTAGTAAAACTAGTAATAATACGCTATATATGTGAAATTAACATGCTTTAGTAGTGAGCTTCAATTAAATTGTTAAAATATTTTAAACCCATACAATAATATAGGGTACATATTAACTGGATCATTTTCAAATGAGAATTTTTTCATGGAAAATAAAAGTAACATGTATACTAAATAGGTTGAAAAATGTTAATCTAACTGTAATCTGATCAACACTAATTAGTTAAATGAAATATAATGGCAAAAACGATAAATTAGAATTATAAAATGTTTACAATTAGACATCATTATCATTAATCAGATTAATCATAAAATTTACATGAATATATAAAGATTATATAAATATATTAATGTAAGCACATGCATGGAATTTAAAAGAACCAAAATGAATGAATCACAGAAAGCAATTTAATAAACTGCCGAGTATGGGTTTTTCCAGACTATATGTCCAATGATGATTTTTATATCTTATGTCATCTGCAATATTTTGAATTCATCCCTGAGACTATTGGCTGTGATGACGTGAGCAGCTGTGTCCATATAAAGCGAACATAATTTAACAGATAATCTTCTCCGGAATACCATTGGCTAACAATACTTTGAGCAACTTTTACCATGAGACACTAAATGAGCGCACAAGAATGACTTTTTAAGTGCGTTATTCTACTATTTGTTTGAAGAAGATATAGGATGTGTTGTGTTGTTCTTCTTTCTGGTCTAAAGCCATTTAAATTGAGACTAATAGAGAATCGTTGTTAAGTTGAATGTTGTTCAAGAGAATAATGTTGCTCCTAGTGATATGAGGGCAATCATTATCTCTGTATTTCTGTATTTCTGCTTGAATCTTGTTTCAACTTTTGAAGGTTGGAACTATAACTGATGTTGCAGGTGGCGCAGACGCAGTATCTTCGTTTCATGTATTTGCTTCAAAATAAGGGTTACAATTGTTAAACTATATACATTTCAGAAGTTCTGTGGATACAGTACCTGGGAATTTTCTATTCTTTAGTCGATTTTTTGGTAAAAAGCAAAAGAGACCTTAGAATTCTTAGTGTAATAATAACCAGATTAGAAAGGAACCATTTCATAATTATATTAAAAAATGAGCAAATTACCGGATGATCCGAATCTAGTTCTGCTCCATAGCTGAGAATCTGTGAGGCAAATCGGTCCAGCTCTATAATTTTGCTAGGGAACCATGGAACTGAAGTAAACAGATAGGACCTTGCGTGGTAATTCTAAATTTTGAAATATTTTTTGGTATGGTGACATGAATATATTTGCGTTTTAAAAGTTTAGAGGAAGAACAATTTAAAATTAACATTTAAGAATTCGGATATCAAACAGTGCGCATTATTCATAATTATTATTAAGAATTTCAACGTAAAATACATTATAAATTTAGTATAAAATTGAACGAGAAATTTAATAAAACTCGAATATTGTTTTTCTAAAAAAAACTAAATGATACAATATTTCATATACAATTTTATTAGTAGAAAATGAATGTAATAAGTTCATTAATATGTTTATTTTAAAATGTTATCACTATGTTATAGTTTTATTGAATGTATATAGGTAGTATAAAGAATAAACACCCAGGTAACGTGCCAATAAATGGTGGAGAAGCGGTAATAAAACTTGGTAGGTACACAAGTTCTATCCTAATCGTTAGATTTACCATAGAAATGCATAACTTACCCTCGCCCACTTTGTTGATGTTACGCAAAAGAACCTTAACATCGCCAACTTTATCCTTGAGTTCGACGATCGTCTCTTCGATACCTCCCTTCATGTTGTCTGCATCAATGAGAAACTCATAGTGGCCCGGATGATTTTTTGATGGTCGTGACTCGATGTGGTGCAAGTTCACTTTATTTTTCTAGAAGAAGTCGGGATTACACTTGATTGACTTTATGTAGCCTATTCGTTTTATATTAAATAGTCATAAGACATTTTAAAATCATACAAAATCTAAAATAAACTTTCTTTCATAATATTAACTGAAAATTTTAAAATAATTTGAACGATGGATATCTTTGCTATGAGATGATTCATATGGTAATATGACTTTTAGATGCCATAAAATATTGATATATTTATCATTTTATATTCAAACCAAAATAAAGCAGTAGTAGATGACACAAAATGGGTTTATGAAGGGTTTTAACACTACTGTGCATGCTTTTTAATTTAATATGTAACGCCACGGTAATGATTTTATGATTGAAATATTTTACAGAATTAACAAAGGGGCACTAATAAAAATTGTATAAAAATAAATAAATTAAAGAAAATACGTATTTCTCAAAAATATTTTATGACTTCCTTAAAACGAGTTAAGACTATTCAGTTTATTTTAATACATCTATGAAAAGTAACTATACACACACAGACAGTTATGGATGCTTTAATTTAACTTTAATTTAAATGTTTTGCAAGGAAATTTATTTAGACGTATTTTATAACGTATATTCAAATGACTTTGAATTATGATAAGTCAAGTTAATTTGTGAATTGATTAAATTTTTAATAATTGTTTTCACAATTTAGATTTCATTTGAAGCAATAAATATACGCATATTTAGGAAATTAAAATATAAATTTACTGTACTTTAAAAAAGCCTCTAATGTATGAATCAAGTTTTGAATGCTTAATAAACCGAAGGCTTTAGAGATTAGTTTACAAAATTAATAATATTGCATAACAATAATTTCACCTATATAAGTTGCATTAAATTATATAATTTAATGCAACTTACAATAGAAATGTTTATTGTAAAGATAATACATATGTATGTGTCATATACATAATATATCAAACCTGAAATATTGTGAGTGCATTAGCAAGACTGCCAACTCGTTCCTCACAAGTAATGCAGATAGACATACTGCCTTCTTTATCATCGTAATCCTTCACAAAATAACCCATTGTAACCGACTTTTTCTTCAGTCTCGAGTCACCTTTAGGCTGTGCACCATTCTAAAATCAATTTAAGAATATATGTATATTGATTTAACATTTAGAAAAGTTATTCATCAAAAGAAAGATGAGGAAAATGCATGCTTGTTTATAAATTTAAAAAATTATTTTAAGTATCTTCAATAATAATAGGTTTATTTAATACTAATAAATCTTCACAATAATATTTAACAGACACAATTAATGACAACTTTATATATATAATTTGTAATTATACTATATAATATATTCTAAGAAAAGGACAAAAAAATTGGAATTAAATATTAATGTTGATAATTATTGTATTGGTTACATTTAATATATACAGATATTGATTTTTTAAAGTTATCCTTAATGTTAATATTACATTCCTTGTGATGTTATATTAACATTTTAAGTATATTCATATTATGTATTACTGTAATAGTTTTCTCATATATTTATTCAAATACATACTTATAAAATCTATTTATGTTTATATTATCAGTAGAATAATGTTATAAATATATAATTATATACAGCTGCACAATGATTTATAAATATAGATTAAATTTAAATTATGATGTAAATAGATAGGTTTCTTTTAGCTTATTAATAATGAAAATAGATTTCAATGATTAATATTTGACCTTAAGATGTATTTGTTGAAACTTAAACATATTAATGTTAAGAATTATAAGAATTTACTGAAATGAAATTTAACAAAATACAATTTATAATACACTCTTTGGAACACATACTTATATCTTTTAATGTAACAATGTTAATTGAAATATTTCAATGAATTTTGATGTAGTAATCAAATAAGTTATGCATATATAAAAACACATCTAAAATTGAGATTATATAAATAAATTTTTTTGACATTTATAGACAATTTACAGGTTTAATAGTTTAGTGGGCAATAAACAATGTTGAATTGTCTATGAAATATTTACAAATAGTTATGTGTTCACCTATTATTTTTTATAATAAAATTATATAAATGGTATATACACCCCTGGTCAAAAATTTCCCTGCACACTAATTGTATTCATCAATTTTCACTCTGTCAATTTCTATTACCTGTAATTGATCACCAGCACCCCAGAATGATTGCAGAATGATGTAATAATAACTGTTGTATCCAAACAAACTTGTCTCTGTATGTGGGTACTTCTCTAGTTATGGATTGTGTCAACATAGCCAGCCTGCATCTGCATTGAGTAGGCTATATTTCTATCTTTCTGTGCAGACTGGCAAGGCATGTGGCTAAGACTGTGTAAACATTTAGATGAGCAATTAAGACACCAACAACATTTGAGTAAAGCAAGTAGAAGTTAATGATGTAACTTTGACCTGCATTGCAGCTCCAACAACATTTGAGGTAATAGGTAGAAGTTAATCATGTAATTTTGACCTGCATTGCAGCACATTCGAATTGTCTATGACATGAACAAAGACAGTGGTGGCCTATTATAATTGGCCATCCTGGGATTCTACTGAGATACATTTAAATTATTAAATTCTTCTAAGTGCACTCATTTTGCTCATTGAAGATACCAAGATGTCTTGGTTATGATCAGCAACTCTGTATCATCATTCTGTATGAAGAAACAGATCTTCCAGTGACTCAGCTGACTGATGACTGCAACATGGATCAATGGATATTCCAGTGCCTACTCTCCAAACACCACAAAACAGACTCTGTCAAGAACAGAGATAGCACAGCAAGAGAGGACAGAGCCCTGATAATAATGTCGAGCGCCAAGTTCTAGAAGGCCCCATCAGATACTGAAAATTTGTACATTTTCTCTCCCTTGAGAATGTGAAAATGGTCCTCTTCAAGACCCCTCTCATTTTCTCTCCCATCCCTTAATAATACAAAATAGTCCTCTTTAGGACTACTACTCATTGATTGATATGCATGTAGCTCCTGATGCACTAATAATAGATGCAGAAACTGAGAACTAGTTCAAAAATGAAAATATTCAACTTTTTAGATGAAAATGTGAGAACAATTAGAGTGTGGCAAAACTTTTGACCAGGGGTGTATACACATATATATGAATATATAAATTGTGGTATATATACCTATGTACATACTCATATATATATATAATTGTTACTATAAAATAAGCTAGTAAATTTGTGAATTTAGTAGGAAAAGTATTAATGTACTTAAGTAGATATATTTATTCAATTTTATAAACTATAAATAAATATTGATTATTTAAAAATAAATCAAATTTACACTTTAATAAATGTTCAAAATAAGTGTTATTATATCAATGCTTTTCCTAATTATCATTGTTACTCATTTCCCTATTCCTAAAATTATTTATTAGTTTTAATATCTTTTTATTGTCTTGTGTTTTTATTATATTTTAATGTATATATATGTATATATTATATTTATTAAAGCTATATTACTTATAAGAAGAACAATTTGATTGATAACACCACTTGCAATAATCATAAATATCAATGTTTACATCAATTATATATTAAATATGTGAATTTTTACATCAACTAATACATTTTATATTATTTAGGAAACACATATTTAATTAATAAATATTTTAGATGTGTAATGTATTATAGATATTAATGTAAATCTATAAAAAAATGAAACTGTTTTAAAAAATTGTATTGTTTAAAACTGGTTGCTCATGAGTAATTTGAGTAAATATTCTAAACAAATTCTTATATAGATCTCTAAAGATTTTGGATATATGATAATTATTGAGGGAGTTATTATTACTTTTGGTTAGGTTTATAATTTATTATAGAATGGGCTCCCAGACAATTATAGATAGAAATGACATATTATACAAAGTTCTTGCCATTAATGTTTTCCCACAAATAATTATATTATTAGCTTAGTTTACTTCAATACTTATAGGTAATGTTTATGTTTCATATAATAAGGTATATATAGGTTTTTTAAAGAGGAATAATATAATAATATAACTATTGATTAATCATTGATAATAAATATTGCAATATTAATTTACATATAACTTACATTTTTTGTGGTATTACCTTTATAAATTGATTTATTTTAATTTAAACTAATAAATATATATGGCATATATGATATATAGTATACTCTTTCATATAATTATAAAGTATAAACTATTTATTTCTACTAGTACTATCTAGAAAAAATATAAAATTATTATATATTTAGAATATATTAGTACAAATTATGTAAATGAAGCTGAACTGTTATTAATAATATTCTAACTAATTGAATTACTATAGTAAGTTTAAAAATTACTTAATATAATATATATATATATTATTATTATATATCAAATTTGCTACAAATGAAAGAAGCTCCATGTTAATAGGAATATTTTCAATGCCACCAGCATGATGAATTGTATCTAAATCACATGTCAGGCAACAAGAGACAATGATTGTTGGTTGTTATAAATGGCTTCTTTGTTCACTGAAAAACCCCTCTCCACTGTTGCTTGGCTGTGAGAAAGTATTAAAAAAGATTTTAGTACTGACCACAACTTCTGATATTGGCTTTTATTCTTCAACAAAGAACTGTAAAAAGTGTCTAACCGGTCACATGTTTTTGAGAATTCAGAAAATTTGAAAGAATGGTTCTTCAGTACATCAAATTGAAAATCATTAAATTGTCTGACAACTAACTCAGCGCTCTCTATATCAAAGCGACCAGCATTGCACAAAGTTACTACACAATTCTCAAATGCAATTTAATACATATTATCTTGCTGGTCTAGAATGTTTTGAGGATTTAGACATGAAATCTCCCTAACTAAGGAATAGGTTATTGGGGACTTAGCCAACAATTTTTTAACATCAGCCTGGAGAAAAGATATGCACTATTTTTTTAAAGAAAACAGATCTAGGTCTGAAATTTTAGAAGTATTTCTTAAATTTACTAATGTAGTCTTTGTAATCAAACCAACATCAATTGTAGCTGTCTTTTAGATTTTCTTTCTTAGCAATATCAATGTTCTTCATATTGAAATACAAATATATGAATATAAAATGAAATATTAAAGACAAGAGTGCACAATTTTTTGTTGAAATTTATATAACCAATAGTACGTCATGAAACAAAGTTAATTAGTAAAACAAATGGAGTGACACTTTCCCCATTTTCCATGACTTTTTTTTAAATATATCATTCTCCCATGACTTTCCAGGTCTGGAAAATCATTTTTCAAATTCCATGACTTTCCAGGAGCGTAGGAACCCTGCCCACTTGTGATTTATAGTTCGTGAAACCCAACCACGTAAATTAATAGATTTTCATTATAAATAATAGAATTGTAAAAATCGTTTGTAATAGTAATTTGTAAATTTTTAGTTCGTCAAACGCTATCTTAGTAGATTTATAATAGTAAAATTGTAAATTGTAGTTCGTGAAACCAACTGTAGGATTACTTTGCAAACCTTTGTGGCAGTTCAATATGCTATCATTGTGCCAAACACTACAGTCAAATACTCCTTAAATCAAATAAATAGCTAGAAACGCTTTTATACTAATAATAATCTAAAAGCTGGATTGCTTCTGATTCCAAGGTTCGGTGACATATATTTAGCATAGCGCTACATTTTCCTTATCACTGAAAAGATACCAAAATTCAGTGAGACCGTCGTTATGTAAATATTGAATAAGAAATATATTTCCGAGGCAAATTATTATTTATTACATTGTTATGATTTGTTAGATTGTTTGTAAGATTTGTTAGATCTTGTTATTAGATTTATTATGATTGTTATGTTTGATATGAAAGAAATCCAGATTTTAGTTATAATTAATGTTTTAAGAAGACATCTTCATGTATCAATAATTATATTACGACATCCACGATTTTTTGGTTATATAATAGTTATATTGCTTTGGCTGTGGTGAGAGATGGTAAAATGTGGTAGAATTATTTGTACCATAAGTATATATAAAAGAGAGAAAGAAGTCCAATAATCTCACCTTCCTGGCTCTGTCCAGGCCTTCCCCACTTCCACACCAGATCCAAACGAAAGAGCGTTGAGCGGCAATCTGTTCGATCTCCAATTGCTCGATCTGCAAGAAGTCATTCAAGGGATGGATAAATCCTATACTTAGTCTCTATATTGTCAAACTACACATACTTGAATTAAATACAATAGTATACGAGTATAATGCGGCATAAGATTGGCATGAATATCGAACATGCCAGAATATCTAGAATTATGCCACTAGAAAATGTAACCTTTAAAATATTACTTTACCAATAATTTCCTTAAATTTTATTTTTGCAGCAACCTAAAATATTGGTACATATAATGGAATAGTGTTGCATGGTAGACATAAAAAAATAAACAAAACTGTAGAATCACTTCACGATTTAGTACTAAAAAAATGACTATAGGCGATATTTAAAATGTTTATGATAATTAATATATAGGAACTATTTGTGATAAAAATGACCAATCTCGTCATAATAATCACCCGATTGTATATCTTGAAAAAATTGTGACTTTCTTGATTATGATAACTACAAATGGTTATTTTAACCAAATTTATGAATAACTGAACATAAACAATACAATTTCACAATTTTGGTTATGCTAACATGAATTGTTTATTATAACCATAAAAAGTTGTTGTTAGAGGTATTATAAATAATTAATTAACTCTACTCGTTATGGTTATTATATCACAAACCAGCAAAACTTCAGTTGTTTTAAATAACCAAGAATAAGCGAAAGCACGAAAAGCTAAGAGAAATTGGTAAGTTGTAATCATATTGTTCAGTTTAAGTTCAGTAAACCGTGTCAATTTGTATCGTAGCGAGATTTCAATATGTCTTCAGTAAATAATTCAAAGAGTACAGAGTACTAAAAATGCATCAACAACATGTACCGGCTTATCGAATTTTTAATCATAATATGAACAAATTTCATGTGTAAAATATCATTCACTATCGACTATACGCATATATATACATAGAAACTCTAGTAATAATAACATATAATATATAGTGTCTGAAATCATTGTTATAAAGCCCATAATAACAAGTCGCGGAATATCCGTAATGTGTTTAAAAGAATAATAGAATAACGAAAAAATATGTTATCAATATCAAAATCATGCTAAGAAAGGTTAGTGAATTAGTTACTCCAATAACACTTTATTAAATAATAACATTATTTATCAAAATAGTTATTATTTCGTCTACTAATGCATCTACAATATTAATTGGAATAACTACAAGTAGGATTAATAAATGTACAACATTTTGCGAATTTTAGCAACACAATGTTTTAATTTAGTAATACATTTTTCTAAGTTGCTATCGATAGATAACGAATGTGACTGTTTGTATTATTTATAATAAATTTGGCATTTTCGTCCTTATACTAAATTTCAATTTAAGTGAATCAAAAATATAGAGCATGTATTTTTCTAAATTTTAATAATACAAAAATCGGAACAAAATCGTAATGAACCGAACAAAATTGGAGATCGAGTTATTTGAGCATGATTATGTTGCAGATTTTGGAAACATATTAACACATCGGTTGATGTAAGTAATCTTCCAGAAACTTTAAAAAAATTTGTAACTTTGAATGCAATAAAACTTTTTGAAATGAGAGAAATTGAAAAAGCAGAAATGTTTGCCTGCAACGCGGTAGGTGTTACCGCATAATACACATAGACCACAATGATACTATGTATACTCCCCTCTCCCCCGGCCCAGCCTTTACAGTACCTCATCCCAGCTCCAGTAGCGCTCATATTGTGCCCCGTGACTCCGATTATACTCCTCCAGTGGGGGTTCAATAAGAATTACATCGAACTTGCACTGCAAATCACGCAGATCGAAGCTCGCAAGATCAGCCTTGAGATACATGGGTGGTGTCGCAGTGTCGGAGATCAACTCGTCCTTCAGGCGGATCAGTTCTCGCAGTTTGGGGTACTCTTCAAACCGATTCTTCAGGCCTGAAAGAATGTAATTTAAATTATTTTCATATGTGAACCAATTTCTGTTAACTATCAAATTTTACATGCGATAAAGTAAATGATTGAAATGAGCGGATCATAATAAAACGGGCTTTGCACAATTTTGCAAACGAAGACGATTTATTTGCGAGAAAAAAATGCTGATGAACTTAACATAACAAACTCTAGACAATAGACATTTACGTATAAGTTATGTTCAGTTATATCCACATCTATTTATGAAATCAACATAATATAATTATAATTTATGTAATCTAATAATTAGAGTACGAGTATTATATCATATTATTACAATTATTGTATCTTTTAATTTTTCGATATAGTTTCCGCTATACTCTCAGATACGACTTTTTGAAGGAGGTGAAATCCACAATAGCCTTGAGCATTTAGGTATTCATCATTTTATACCCATGCCAGCAACTCCTCTTGCGTAGTAGGCTACACAGGTATGGTGCTTTTACTGGACATGTTGCCATCACCGTAGCCTCGACGCTACAGGCGTCTCCAGACGGCTCTGTCGAGATAAGTGCAACAGTCCCGCACGCCAAACCGGGTGTGTCATTAATGTTCCAGAGGGGGGGGGGTAAGTTCTTGACGGTTCGGAGTTTTAATGTTTTTCTAAAACTGTGGGTAGAAGATAACCAGAAAGACCGAAGTGGTGAACACACGAGGCCAAATACAAATACTGAGTGACAGAGTATCTACATACAAACAGTATATATCGTAATAGCGGGATTGACTAAATCAGGAATATTAATCCGAAAAAACGTAGAGCATCTCAATCTTTCTTGTCTATACATATTTGAAGAAAGACCTTTTCTTTCATAGCGTATTAGTCCGTTTTATTGCTAATATCTCAATCATGGTATATCTGCATTTTTTTCTATCTGCAATTCATGATAATCCAACAGAGTTCTCCATCGTGAGTTGTTACTGATCCGAAAAAATCCGACTTCATCCCAATTATATCGAAACTCCGTAACCTGTGCAATAAATCATCTTCCGATTCCACTTTATCGTGACTGGAAAGTACTGTAGGATCCAATTTTTATTTGGACTGACTTCAATCAATTAATTAACAATCCATTCAAATTTACTGGATATTGCTACTGGCTTGCATTCTCCCTAGACAAAATGTTATAGAATTGAGGAAGGCTATCTTTCGAATCAAATAGGCTGTTAAATTAATTATGGTATTGTCATAAAGTTTTCTAACCTTAAAATGATATTTCCTTGTATCCATTGCTTATTCAGATTCAGCAAAACCTTTTATCCATATACGTTTGATCTGTGCTACAGTTGAAAGTGAATGCATAACAGACAATTACTACTCATGTTTAGAAGGAAACGATTTTTTTTTCGCGTTTACCATCTCCAGAAATTAAAAATCCAGCTGTAGATGGTACCTACACTATTTAGAATAATTGATTGATTAATTGTTATGCCATTGACAAATTTATTATTATCTATTTAATGTAGTATTGCTGAATTTAATCGATTCGAGAATCGAATTATCATCTTGTAAGTCTCTTCTGCTGTAAATGTATGGATATGTTTAACATTTTAAGAAACTACCTCGTTACATTGTTGAAAATGGGAATGTTTCTTATTGTAACATTCCGGGCAATGTCTGACTTGCGACAATCCCGAATAAAATGGTTCGAATTAAAATATCCAAAATATTTGCTACTTTCCAGAAGTTTCTGGCGCCTGGCCTTAGTACCTGAGGAAATTCGACAATGATAAGATTCATAGTCCCTGAATAAAAGGAGCAACATATTTTCTCTAGTGAGTATAGGATAGAAAGCAGAGAAAAAGCACTGACGTTATCTATTTCTGCGAATTATTAAAGAAAAGAGTAATAGTTTGGGCCATACATTCTCTGGCCTATACTCTCATATTCAAAATATTTAGAAAGGAATTGATATTGAGTGGATCTCAAAAGTTGAGCGATCATCAGACCTTATTTGCTTTTCGCAAACAATTTGAAATTTCTCGGGTAGCTTGCTGATTTATGAATGAACTAGAATGGTTTCGTACGCTGTTGGATGCATCTTGAGAGTCCGTAGGCATCGGACATTTGTGATTACTTCGTCAAGAAATTTTGTGAGACTCGAAACGTTTGCATTGTTTCTTTACATATTCTTTTAAAATTGATTTTTGGTCAAATTGTTGTTTAAATTAATGTCATTACAGTTGCATAAATATTGTTTGAAACTGAAAGACCTGAAATACACTACTCAGCTTTGGATTAGATAACAGATTTTAGATAATTGAAATTGTCAGTCGGTGCTAATTATGGGTGATCATGAATAGCGGAATCTAAGCTGTCTCAAAATTTAATCAATTTGGTAAACTCACCACAGAAGAACGATAATTCCAATTTTGGAAGTTTTACAGCAGCTTGAATCGATTGCCCTGATTCCTGATTATCTCTTTGGGAATTAAAAAGCTACTTAAATTGAGTACATAACTTATAGCCACATGTAGATGTCATAAGTAGGATTTTGAAGTTAAGGTAATATTAAGTATATTTTGAAATTTATAGGATAACAATAACCGAAACAAACCACGCACACTTAATGTCATAGTTTGCTACATAAAACATAATTTATACCTACTAGACAAAAATCCACATACCTATTACCAAAGGAGCTTTTGAAAAAATTGTTCATAACAATCTAATTACACTTCCATGTTATAAAACAAGCTTTACAATCAATCAATTACGTATTTGATTAAAAATAATGATACATTAGATGTCCAAAGAATAATTGTAAAGTACCGTGATTATGTTTATTTTGTTTCATACATTTAAATGTTATTTGTTTTCCAATATAACATATTAAAGAGCGTACAATTAAATGAACAACGCACTTTTAAACAAAGAAGATTGATATAATATTTATACGATTTGATCGGGAACGATATTTTCAGTTCAATAAGTTTTATCATAATAGTGGATTAACCGGAAGCAACAAAATTTAGTTTGAAAAGTTTACACTGACGACGTGAAAACAATGTCAAATCAAGAACAGTGTCATATAAACTATCTTTAAAGATGCTACCGGCACTAATTAATTATAAATTATTTTTCAGTTATGATAAGCTGAATACCACGAATAATAATAATAATATTTTTGGATGTTAAATTTCAAAGTTGTCCGACGGAAATGGTAACTTTTTATATATGTACACATAATGATGGACATACTATTGATAAGTTTTATATATTTCTGATGAATATATGATTGACTGTATCATGGTTTTGCACTCATATAAAAGAATGAAATTCATTTTCTCATTCATCAAAGAGAAAAATAATTTTCTCGCAAGGTGACTGAAGGAAAAGAGATGACAATAAATAAATTGTAAATGCCGTAACACGCACCGGTATCCCGAATGAAGTTTTGTGGTCGTTCTCCAGTATCGACAAAGTGTTGACAGTAGTCGTTGTGAGGATTGGCGCTCTGGGTTCCCTGTGGAAGAGAATCCGGATAATGAAGATAAAAATGTGGACAGATAACATGAAGCTATAGATAGAATTGTGGCGACGTGGATGTAAATTTGCAATCTGTCTGTCTTCCTAGTTTTAGAAAAAAAACCCACAAAAACGCCACTGTCAGGAATGGACCGTCTGGGACATAAAGGTCACACCAGATTAGGCTCGCGGGAACTGTCTGACTTCTCTCGACAAAGCCGCTAGATGGGTGACACCAATGACGGCAACATGTCCTGTAAAAAACATGCCAGCGCAGCCTATACATCTGTACACAAGACGGTATAGGTAAAGGTATAATCTATGGTATAGATACAAATGATGAGTAAATCTTCAAGGCCTGATATAATAGTCTCCTAAGCTCTATGTTATGTAAGTAAGATAGCAATTCACAGCCAGACATGGGAACAGTGGTGGGAAAAATCCGCAGAAATATATTTTTTAATTATGGCTATTAAATCGACCGAAAAAAATGATATTTTATTACTTAGAATGCATTTAAAGACATATAAATGCATTAATTTAACAAGCTAAATAAAGTTAAAACTGAATATATTTAGAGGAAAATATTTTTTCTTTATAAAATAAAAAAAAAAAAATCCGTAGGTACATACTTAGCATTTTTTTAGAAATGATGATACAATTTTTTAATCTAAAAAATATAATCAACACTTTTTTGCGAGTCTGAACTAGAGAAAGCACGAATACAGTTGTTGTTTCAAAAGTCACTCCGAAGTGAACTGCCTGAATTTGCGCTATCTAAAATATGTTGATTGCATCAACTCACTGTGGAGTGACTTTCATAAATGAAACAATTTATATTTGAATTCAAGATGTACTAATCGAAGTGAGTAAAGGTGATCCCCAACCACCCCTATACCCCTTGTATATTTTTCTTTTTGTACAAACCTGGAGACACAACTTTTCAAGCGATTTTCGCGGAAGATTCTCCTGCCTGCATAGGGCAACCAAGAAGATCTTGTTTTATAATAAGAACATGTCTAATGAGACTCTCCCCTAACTAGCAATCTCGCTAATGTGATAGTGAAATAATCTGAAATTAAACTGCTGCCTCTAGTTTGAATTATAAATAAGAAATATATTTTACAGCTGTGTTGTAGCATTTCCAGTAAACTAATTAATTGAATAACATTGCTACATCACTTAAAGGCTAAGCAATAACAATTTTAAAATCTGTAGCCCTAAATATTATCGAAACAAAAACGGCAGCGTCACAAAATTGAAAATCAAAAAAGAGCTTAGTAACAAAACATTTCAACAATTGTAACAAGTATGTAACTCTGTTAGTAATATGAAAAAATGTATTTTAAGCAAATTAATATTTTGTTATACTACTAATCATTAAAAATATATTTAGATGAATATTTTCTAACAAATAAATACAAATAATATTTGAATACGTTTACAAATAATATTTACAGAACCAAAATAAATGTCATTTTTATAAAGTCAATACAAAACGTGTACTGTACTAAAAGCGCAGCATGTTTCGATGCAACTAACATCATCATCGGGCAACAAAATTTGTGAGACTATACATTAGTGATAAGAAACTGAACAAATAATAGTAAATAAAGATCGAATTAACTATTTAGTTTTAAAACGTAGAGGAATCAGAATTAAATAAATCACAAACAAAGTCTAGGTTTAGAAAATGTTATGTGAAGAAATTCTATAACAGGTAAATCTAATTTACATTTAGCAGTATCCAAAAAGAAAAATCATTAAATGAACAATTACATAACAGCATATGAAAAAATAGCAGATTAATTAGAGATTTGTTTTCTTTATGTTATTATATAAGTGTCATTTAGTTTTACCTACATTGCACCCTTTGTTCTCAGATAAAATTACTAATAAACTCTTTCTAAACGCAATAATGATATTTCCACTCCTGTTTTCCATAAGCCCACTCCCCAATATAATACTAATTTGTTGTTAAATTGTATTGCTTTCTGCCCATCTTCCTGTAAAATAGGTCATGCAAATTGTTTCTTAAATCGTGCTTTTCGTGTTTGCTCTAATTGGCTTTCTATACATAGCCATTTCCTCAGATTAGATGACATGTTTGTTTCCAATGCTTATCCTAGTTTTCTTTTTAGCCATATTATAAACTCATTTATTTTTATTAAATTGTCCCGTATTAATTCTGTATCTAACAATGATAAGAATTGGTGTATATTAATTGTGCCATTTATGGTAATGTCTATGTTAAGTTTCAGCAAACTTTTTATCATTTATATAAGTAATTTAATCCAAACTTGTTTTTTCTACTTGTAAGATTAGTAGTTATTTTTCTCTGAAATACAGGATCCCTGTAACTCTTCCTTCTAATGTGATCTATAAATCTAATTGCTCTGAGACCAACAAAGGGTGCTATACAGGTAAAACTAAACAGCACTTATATAGCCGGATTAAAACAAATCGATTAATCAATCTGCTATTTTTTCTCATAGGTTCAGTTACTGTTTTTTCTATTTGGATACTGATAAATGTAAATTAGATTTATCTGTTAAAGAATCTCTTTACATAACATTTTTTAGCCCTAGTCTTCATCGTAATTTCTTTAATTCTGGTTCCTCTTCCATTTTAAAACTGTAAATTTAATTTGATATTTATTCATTATTATTTATTCAGTTTCTTATCTTGTATAAATACATAAATGTATAATCTGACACATTTTATTTTCAAGATGATGCTTGCACAGTGTTGTGATAACTGTTTGTAGCCATAATATCGCAGGTTACAAAAACCCTATTTTACGGTATATTGCAAACTATAAAATCCTTGAAAATATGCAATCTACATACCTTGCTCTACATTCATACCAATTTGCTACTTCATCGGTTAATAAATCATGTGGCATATAGGGGTCATAGTATCAAACAATACCCTAAAAACTTTAAAGTTGAGTTTATTTTCTGCCGGAGCCAAAGTTACAGAAAATTACTGGACAGATTATACGCCCTAGCCAAAAATATAATCTACATACTTTGCTCTACATTCATATCAATTTGCTACTTCATCGATTAATAATTGCAGTCTATAGGGGTCAAAATTTACAAAATACACATAAAAATAATGACGTTTTTTTTGGGGCGGAAAATCGCATTTATTTTTATGTATATTTTATACATAATTTATTTACATACAGTGACCCATTGGAGAGTCGTCGAATCTCTGACCCACCTCAGCGCGGCCCTGACTTCATCCAGGTAGGGATGGTTGCCAGGGCCACAACTCTTCAAGGCACTGGCAGCCAACGCCAATTGACTTTGAGACATGACGAGGAACCGTCCACACTGATCAGTGTCAGCTCGCGACTCCAGAGCCATACCAGTTATTTACAAAAATATTGTTAGCTACGAGATTTTATATATGACAATATTTTTTAAATTATATTAATTAGTTTCTAATTGCTTTTACTGACATCTATCTGTAAAAATGGAGAAAAAGTTGTTACTTAATTTCTGTTCTATTTAGTTAAACTATGTTTGACAAAATAAATATTGTCCTATATATTTTTTAAATAATCAACTTATTAACGAACATTATATTTTGACACCCCTTTTCGTCTAAGTATTTTAAACTAAAAGTAAACGTATTACATCACCACTAAGTAACGAGCTTAATACCACTTTTTTTCAATAGATAAGGCATATTAACCCTTTCCATACCAGGCTAGTTCACGCATTCTTATCCCGGAGGAGATGTTTTGTAACACATTATATTTAAAAAAGTATATATAATTTTATATGAAAACATATTTGTTAATTTTGAAAAAAATACAGAAAATTGTTTTTCCAGATAAAACCTATAAAACTATATTTTAGTAAGTCACGGAAGCTTATGTTACTCCATTTTCTCGGTGAAATTTCACAACAAAACTGTTGGAGCCTCCTCTCCCGTATGGATAGAGTTAATTCCTCGTGATAATTAATATATTTCACGAAATTGAATAAATTAATCTTTAAAAAAATCTTTCAATAAATTGCTTTTTGTGTTATTCGACATAGAAAATACTATTGACGTATATCAATTATATTTATTTTGTAATTTGTTCTTAGTTCGGTTTATTTTGAGCCTATAGATTGGCTAGCCTGTATATATATATAAAATAATAGCTACAACAAATATAAAATTAAAATAATATTAAAATATTTCGAATAAATTGTCTTTGAGCACTATGCTATAGCATCGTCTAATCAAAATAATCTACAAACAAAATTATTTGTTACAATCTATATACAATTATACATTACAACAAAGTAATTTATAAGTTAATAAATTTATCTTTAGCTTTTGAAAGCAAGGAAGGTAGTTCTATTAGCAGGCATTCATACCTCGAGCTGTGATCTGGTGTATAAAATGTAGTGACTTTTATTTCTAAGAGCGTACCTTGAGAAAGGTTGTAGAATCTGTGTATTCCTGAATATCCCCGACATTATCGGCAACCTCAGTAGATGGTTTTCGTTCAGCTTTCGGTTTCTTGACCGTAGTATGACCCAAGCGTTGTGCTCGCAAGCATTTAGGACTGTCAAAAAGAGGAAAAGATTCAGAATTACCGAATAGGCAATAATTATTATTTACAAGAAGTTTGTAAAATCCTATTTTGCATTACGAGGATTAATAGATATCAGAATATTGTAAAGGTACATCTATATATATATATATACATTCACTTAAAATCTCGCTTTTGTTGTGTTACATATTGTTAAGTAAGACTGCTTTTATTGATAACAATTCCTAAAATTAACCTAAAAAGATCGGATTATGTAGAAAAATTCAAGACTGTAGAATGAGAACTGGCCCTTTTGCGAATTTGGGCTGTCTGCATTTTCTTAGAGCTAACTTGCTAACTAGCGGCTAAGTTGCTTTTCCATTCTAGAATTATTTTGCATGAGAACCGGATAATACACTCATTTCCGACCACTTATTTGAGTGAAAACTGAATCAGGTTGTCATTCAAAATAGATTATTAGCCAACAAGTGAAAACCCACATTTCACTCACATTTTTTTAATTAATTTAATTTCACATAATATATAAAATACTATTATGTGTGTAAAGAGTCTATTTATACAACTATAATATACTATTCAAATTTCTAGAATAGATTATACATACAAGTAGAGGGTTTTGTAATTGTTTTGTATAACTGGCGTATCTGGATTCTTGAAAACATTATTGTTATTGATACTGTCGATTCCAATAAAATGACATAGCTTAATTTGACAGATACGTCTTTCCTTTTCATTGATTTATGACGTATAGAACAAGTTGTCATATATCTTTAGGCTGTCATTGTATTAGCCAATGGAGTTTCTTTATTCTGTCTGTTCAATATCTATATTCACCGCAAATCTATATGATTTAACTATAGATATAAGGTGGTTACAGCGTCGACCCATCTATTCTACTAGTCGACCCATCTATTCTACCAGTCGACCCATCTACTCTACCAGTCGATACATCTATTCTACCAGTCGACCCATCTACTCTACCAGTCGACCCATCTACTCTACCAGTCGACCCATCTACTCTACCAGTCGACCCATCTATTCTACCAGTCGACCAAATGAAGCCAATGCGGATGAACTCGTGCCTGAGAATTCTACAGAAAACCCAGAAAACAATGCTGGCGAAGCACATGAACGCTCACAGGATTATGCAGAAGGACCAACATCACGGAAAAGAATGGCTAATAAAATCCAATGAAAGCAGAATAAGGCAAAAATGGCGCGAGCAGGTTGGAAGCAGAAGTGGTTAACTTATTCCAACCAATAATTTAAGCGTTATTGGTGCCCTATGCTCAGAGAAATGCAGAAATAAGTGTGCCTGGACCTGCCAAAGCTGGCAGATATACAAAAGTTGATGCCCTGTATTCCGTGGAAGTACAAACTCTTTTAAATGTCATTAATGGCAGCAACTGGTGATGAAAGTGAGGATGAGAATTGACTTTTAGCTATCTGTTCTATTGATAAACCACGTATTATATCCTTTGAGCTTTTTTATTGACTTTTTGTAACCACAAGTTATACTATATTTTTACACAATGATTTATAAAACACAGATTAATTAATGTTTTTTTATTTAAAAAAATACTAAATAATTTAGTCGGTTCTCAGTGATGATCCTCATTTATATAGTATAACTTCTTTTAATAAGAACCGGCTAAGTTAGTTAATCGATATTTTCTGGACATTAGCACTTGATGTTAATAGCTGTAAGATGTATAACATGAATTTAATTTGTGTTTATCATAGAATGATAGAGTAATAACGGAAAAACAAATAAACAAAAATGTGGAATAAATCAAAAACTTTAAGGTTGATTTCTGAAATACGTAAGAAATAGAGTTAGCAGGTTCTCATACTACAGGCTTCAATTATTTTCCGATTAAACGTCAATATCCATCAACTAGGTTGACGAAAGAAGAACAAGGGTTCTAAGCTAAACTAAGAACAAGAGCGTCAGCAATTAGCTAGAGAAATGCTAATAGCATCTTATATGTTGAGTTGTATAATTTATATTGTTCTGATATAGCGTTTAATATAGTTAATAAATATTCCTAAATAAATGTTTGTCTCCAAGCAATGTAAAGTACAACTTTACACGAATGACCATGCAGTTGACTTTATAGTCTATGCATAGAATAAATAAATTTAAGAACGAAATTAGATAACATCTATGATAAATATTTTAGGACATAATTTTATTAGACTGCTTCGAGATTAAAGTTTGAAGTAAAATATGTATACAAAATGTATAGAGATATTATTTAAATAATACCTTCAACTAAATCTGCAATTGAACAAAATGCAATACGAAATTAGAACACCGCCTTATCATCGGTTTTCTTATATTTTGCTTTAATATACTTCACCAATATTTAATTATTATTAAGTGTCTTAAAAACTAATAAATTCAATGAAAATATAACTTCTAGAAGCAGGTAGACCATACCACTGCACTGTTTAGTTGCAATGGTCTCAAACATCATCAATATTTCAGATAATACTGTACTTGAAGACGTCATAATTGGATAAAAGTATTTAATATATTTACCTAAATATATCCCACAACCTTCAAGGGCAACTAGTCATAAATTATAATCATGTAATAACAATAAAATCTGAAGTAAAAAATAATTTAAAATATGATTTTTTAAATTTCCCTACTACAGGTAATAAAATATAGAATACAAGTAGATTCCCATTTTATGTGGAATAATTGTTATCTAATATTATTTCATTCTTACAATGCACGGTGACGAATTGATTGAAATAAATTAATGTTTTTACAATGTTTACTAGTTTTTACAATGTTTGAAAATAAAGTCCATGCAATATTAGATATACGAAGAAAACGTGATTGATCAATCGAAATATTTATCAGAATAACAGTCAAAGCCCCCAGCCCCCTCTTCTACCACTCACTATATCATTCGCTTTCTGCAAGCAACTTCATCCTGGAATAGACAGGGCCGACCAGCAATCAGACGTAACTGTTTTACTGGATCTGTGAGGCCAAACTGCTGTGTTAACAGCAGTCGACGTTTCTTTTGTTTGTAGCGAATGTGACTGATTCGGTTGTTGCTGGGGGCAAAACTGCCACCACCATTTGTTAAAATACTCACACTGTCCATGTCTGTCTATAGTCAATGGCCTAAAATATAAGAGATTTGAACAATTAATCAAGAGATTCTTTTGAATAAAACAGTAAAATTACTTCATTTGAAAATAGCTTGTAAAAATATATCTAAATTAAGATGGTGTTCAACATTAAGTTCTGTTAAAAATAATATATTACATTGATCTCCCCAAGTGCTTTACTGAATATATGTATCATTATCATAGCTGGTTATTAACACTAGCTTATGAGGGAGTCTAGTACAGGTTAATTAATTCTTGATTGGGTTTATAAGATCTAATTGATTTATTTAGTATTCATTTCTTAAATTATTGTATTGGAATTTAAATTAGCTTAATCATATTCATCATAATTTTGTTAATATTTCATATAGCGATCATAATCCACTATGTTAAATAATATGATTCTCAGTGTAACAGTTTTTGATTTTTTCAGAAGATGGTTTTGAAATTTGCACATTGTCTTGGATTTTCATATAAAAGTCAGTGCTGGGGAAGTATTTTTCTCCCTGGTTAATGAGAAAATAAGTGCAAGGACAGTTATATGGAAACGTTTTTGTAAAATATTTGTCAGACTTAACTATGTAGGTATAAAATACATATATAGAAAGCATTTAAGCTAGACAGTTAAATGATCTATTTGGGAAAAATTAATTGTCAGTAATAAACAATCTTATGCATAACAACGTTTTATATTTTTTACTGTCATTTCAAATAAGGTGATTTTAACCCTTTAGAGCATAAACTCCAAGGTGGGTATGCAAAAGTGTATATAATTTCATTATTTCTCTAAAGTCAGTTTTAACTGAATGAACTATAAAAAATGAGTATTAATCTTAATAGCTAATTTTGTAATATATAATTTGCTGTATGGGAAGTTACAATATCACAAATGATGTCATTAATTCATGAAAACACACATTTTTTAAATTTACTGTTTATTTTCAATTGTTGCTAATTTAGCTTCTTTTTTTAAGCATATTAAAATGGTAAATAACAAGCAGAGTGGAGCTACATTTGCTTTAATATAAATATAACAACCATTCATGTGCAATAAAACTGTATATCAATGCAAAAGAAGACCATTTGATAATTCTTAAAAGATAATCTATCTGTAGTATAATATTCACTGGAACTTTTCAAGACATGTTTAAATGCATCATACATTGTTTAATCTAAATAAATTACTGCGTTATTTGGCATTATTTCAATGTCCATTATTTTCACTCAGTTAAACTAAAATGGCTGAAATGTTTGCATTATCTTATTAATAGAAAGCTTTATGTAGACTTTCAAGTTTGACATATGTTTTAAATCCTGCAATTTGTATGCATCATTTTACATAATTCCTTCAAAAATTATTTTATTAAAATTTCAGAATATAAATAAGTATTGTTGGTTTAGATCTTGGATGCTAATTTGTATATAGATCACTATGTATGAATAGTACATAATTAAACATGGAAATCATTGGACATTGCCACTTTTTTAATATAATGTTTTGACTAGCACTCACACCTTTTTGAAAATCAAGGATTACAGAGTTAATATTACACATTGGCTTATTTATACACTTATTCAGATTTATACAAAAAATATATCATAAACAAATAGAATATAAATTTGAGAAGAAAACTTCCAACAATGTAACACATTTAAATACAATAACCAATGTGACAGCTTTATCAATAAATATAACAAAACTAACAAAAACGTTTGAGTAGTTGTATTTAATTGATAATAAAATAAGTTTTTCTGACTGTAAATACTTGGATCAAGCAATATATTATACTGATGCCCATGCATTACATGTTATATAAAAATAATATTATTGTTAATAACAACTAACTTTAATCAAATTTATGTATAGAAAGTATTATAACATGTAAAAAATGTATAAATAATTTTTATTTCAATATGCATAGTGAGTCACAAAACATACAAATATTTCATAATATTTTTAGGCCTCAATGGAATTCTTATAAAAAATATCTCTTCAAATGACTGTGACTACAATTTGGAGTCATGATGAATCATAGAAATATATATATATATATAATTTATAATTATATTTCTGTGTGTTGAATAGACGAGGGAATTCCAATTTATTTAGTCTAACTGGTGTTCTGTGTTATCGATACCTATTAATAGGTATATAATATATAGAACGATCAATAATCGACAATCGCTGTCTGTCGCACGTCCAATCACAACAGAGAATGTGTACAAAATAAATATCAAACTGACATATATAGTTACTTAGGAAATTTCAAAATTACATTTAGTAAAATCTTGTACCTACTTCATTATAGTATGCATACCTATATACATTACCTATGTAAAGACAGCTCAATGACCACAAGAAAATAATGATGGTAGCAGAGGTCGATTTGGAAGATATAAATGATGAGCCAAACAATGGAGAGGAAGTTGATGCACTTCAGGAAGAACTAGAGAGAGATATTGCAGTTTTTGAAGTCAATGAAAATGAGTCCTATGATTCTGAAGATAATCTAGAAGTAAATGCCAATGAATTGACTAGCATAAGTGGTGTGCAATATTCAAGAAACCCTATCCCACCAGCTTTATGAGTTTTAAATCTATGCTGGACAGCAGCAAGGTGAACCACCACAACACAATCTCGGCAAGAACATCACAATAGAGCTTTTACAGCTATTTTTCAATTCAGGATGCAATATAGTAACTGACAACTACTTTACTTTATGTAGTTTGGCACTAGGTTTGCTACACAATGGTCTCACCTTTCTAGGTACCATTTGGAAGCTTTGATGAGAAATTCCTCCATATGTTAGAGATGTCCAATGTGAGGAACAATACTCCTCAAGATTTGTATTTGATCACAAAAACACAATCACTCTTATGTGGTGTATATTCCACTTTGACTTTGTAGTGTTATACTACTGAGCTTGAGTCACTCCCAACCAGAAGTAAATCAAAATAATGAGCAGTTGAAGCCTCAAATGATTTTAGATTACAATTCAACAAAAGGTGTGGTTGATACTTTCAACAAAAATATTGAATAATACACTTGTAAAGACAACAAGATGGCCACTGCTCCTCTATTTCAATTTACTTGACAAGGCTGCTTTCAACACTTTTCTACTCATGAAGAAAAATGGAAACAGGTAAGCTGTTTTATTTATTTTTGTTCAAAAATCTTAATCCTGAGAATAAATAATGTTTAAGGAGGAAGAGAAAAAAGACAAAGAAAAAGAGAAAGAGAGAGGTAGATAGAAATATATTTACATATATTTAATATATATAGAAAAATATGGCTTTCTTTCGTTTGACGACCGTAAATTAATTTTTTTTCCAAAGCTTAGTTTCAGTTTCGATTTCGTATATAAATA
>JAYRBW010008009.1:0-13509 GCA_036023295.1 Invenusta paracnida
CACTGTACAACATCACTGATTCTACACAAGCTCGAAAAAGTTGAGATTTTGCCAGATCACTAGTAGAACTGTTCCACTGACACTACTGATAATCTCCTGACTGCAACCCAGGCAAGCTGTCGTCTTTTCTGGAAGGCTATGCGACTATCAGAGACTTGACACCCCAAATAACAGAAATCTTCACAAGTCGCAATTGTATTTCCTTGGATGGTAGAAATATTGTGTTGCAATCCATCGCCTATATGCATTATACCTCGGTCTTATCCGCGTTTAAACGTAGTCCAACGCAGTCGCAGATGTAATTTCAAATCGATGTAGTTGTCTCTGGGCTGTGGCAGAGTTGTCACTCATCTGGGAGGCATCGTCAGCGAAAGCTAAGGCAGGTTGCTTCATGACTGGATTGCGCGGAAGATAATCGTCTTTTGACAGTAAAGGCATATGGGATAAATGTTTAAGAGCGAGACATGGAGGTTATTAGATGTAGAATTAGTAGGATTATAAATATAGTTAAATAAAAGGAAAAGTGAAAATTGGACCGCGGATTAGGACACATATTAAGGGAGGATTATAAATTCGGATGGCTACTGCTTTCAAAGTAGGTAAACTATATTAATGAGAAGATTGAAAAGCACGTATCAGAGTCACGTGTATGTATATTTAAAGGGGAAAATATGTTGAAAGATGACGTCATTGTATTGTAACTTTATTTATAATCCTACTATTCTCTTCTGCAAATAATTACCTCCACCACACACATACATACGTGTTCATTTGTTTTATTGCGTAATCCTATTGCTTTATTATTGGTATTATTGCATTCTAGTGATACTCTTAATTTGATTTTATTAACGTCCGCAATTAACCGATAAAAAAACTCGAAATTATATTATTGATTTTAAATAGGCTTCTAATAATAATGATTAGTAATTAAATAAATGTATTTTCATATTTCAAGTTTTCACAATTTAATCTTTTGTAGAATATGTTTTGTTTTATGAACATTCCCAATATGCCAACATTATTAATCAGATATAATTTTAAAAGTCTGTCATTTTCAACTTGCCTGTCAATAAATTACTTTCTTTATGTCAAAGATATCGAAAACCGTTGTCAACTAAATACATGTTTGGAAATATAAAATAATTAATTGCATTTAAAATCCTACTTTAGAAAAAAAAACAATTCATTGATTAAATTTATTTTAATGATCGTCATATTCAGTGTCAACCAGTGAATCTTTATAGTTCAATAATAATTTAAACGCTATCAAAAACAATAGACAATTACTTCGTCACTTTTTTTAAAAACACAGATCGAAGTATTTTCGTCAAAAGGCATTATTTTTTTATAAGTTTGTGTATTTCATGTCGCGAAATAAATAATTTTACTAAAGTTTGTTCAAATATAGTGATATAAATGTATTTCTAAAGTTTGTTTCATTTATACAATACTATATTTTTGCACTGCTTATATACTTTAAAAGTATTTCTTTTATGCAATGGTATACTTCCCATAATAAAGAAGACACACAAAAGCTTTTGTTAGATGTCAAAAGCGCCGACAAAACTGTTGAGAAACGTTTCAAAGTAAATGTTTTGTTTAAGTCGTTAAAAAAAGGTTTCCTAGAAAACTAAACTTCACTTAAAAAGTATCGTTTATGAAGCCTGGTTTATTTGCGTTACAGCCCACGCTACTACAATGAATTTGTCCATGAAAGAAAACATTGATTCCTAAAGACTGATTTTGGCTTCAGAAAATGATGTCTTTTTCTTGTACCCCATTTTGAATACTGTCTCTTATAGAGTCACATTAGTGGATGATTATCTTGCAACAATATAATTATGATTGACATAAACACCACACTTGTATAGTTCGTCTGTAAATAATAATAAACAGTTATTAACATTTCAAAAAACACGATTCCGTGTTTTTTTTAGATATATATTTTTTCTTTTTCAAAGTTTAAAAGAACGCATTTCTTGACATGCTCGGCTCTGCATTGTGTATTATAGGAGAGGACGTCTTATATGGAACTAAAAAAAAATAGGAAGAAGCCAAGGTTTTATTTGAAACAGTTATAGGCATATAATTATAGTCGATGAAAAGCAAACTAGAAATAGTACCTTTTTCCGATATAATCTAAAGCACACAGCATACATAACAAAGGAGACATTTACGTTGACGTCATTATTCATATAATTGAGCTCTGTAATTTGAGAAGAGAAAATTTAGAAGAGGTAGAGAGATTAGATAAAATTTGTTTTCTAACTTTTATTTCGTTTCGAAATCATTAATTATATTGATGATCGTCGGCGGTCTTTAGCACAACTACAATCGCGAGTATTATTTACCAGACGCGAAGGACATCCTTTATATGGGTGTCTGTCTTTATGATTGAACATAAGCTTTGCTTCATTGCAATTCTACGCATATGTGTTCTTGGAAGCTTAGTACACATGCCATTTGGAAACAATTAATGAATTATTTTCTACCTCCTTCCTTCATTTTCTATCTCCTCTGCCTCCTCGAGATACAACGAAAGAAGGAACATGCTATGTGGTAACTTTCGGCGTGCGGATTATCTCTGACGACTAATTCAATTTTCTGATATCATTCTCATTGACTTGAGCGTGCGGTAACAGATTTGCTTTGCCTGCTTTGCTATATCTTGTTGTATCTTACAAAGCTGGACACGTTTTCACGAAGAATTTGTTTGTAATTAAGGGATACAACGTAGTCCTTTCAAGCCATATCCTCTTGCGGTATAAAATGCCTAACGTCAAAAGAGAATTATTTGCAGTACATTTATGTTTTTCTTCATCGCTACGTGCGGAGCAGTAATATAAAAGCGGTTCATTTTGGGAATACATTTTCCATGTTATTAAAGTACACAAGTGCATGTTTGAGAATTTTCATGAATTGATAGCGATTCAAAAAGCCTTCAAGTTACATAAAATTATTGTATAAATGGATTTCAGACCGGAAGTAAAGAAATAGAGTTTCAGTAAAGCTTAATAATCAAAACTGATTGTGAACTTAGGTATACAGAAAAAGTAGGGCACATTTTCAGGCACTTTACAAGTTCGTAATTATAAAAATATGAGACTGAGGTTTTAGCTAGAGCTTCCTTAAAAAGGGGAATGATAACAGTAAAAAAAATAGTTTAAGCGTGAAAATGTGCGCATCTAAATAGGTATCTTAGCAGTTTGCTTTACTACAATTTGATTATAAACACGCTTGATTTTAGTTTCAAATGTTAAACATATATTAAATATTATTCAGTAAACACCAGAATATGTCACCCATATATGTAAGACTACTTTTTAGTTAAATTTATTAGCGAGTAGCCCAATTGCTAATAAATTGTGCTTTCAAGAGCGTTCGTTTAAATTATGCGGTTAACATTAAAGGCTTTCTTATTTCATATAATACATAATAATTATTATAATTGTTTTATTATATTACTTAATGAATAACATTTGTTTGTTGTATTATTTGTTTAAACATGTTATTAATAGAGGTTAATATTTTCTCTTTAATGATCTAAAAATAAAGTTGTACGTAAGTAATTTATACATATTAAATACATTTTAATTTTCAATTCAATTTTCAATTTTTTAATAATTGTTTAATTATTATTTAAATAGTTATTTAATATTATTTTAATATTGATAAATGGAAAACAATATTTTTACTACATATATATAATATAAATATGTTATTACGTATATTCAATTATTTAACAAGTTTCGAGTTGAAATTTATAATTAACTTATTAATATTACAGTAATGACAGTATCGTAATGTTGTTTTCTGTGAAATTATTTCTTATACAATATTCAGTCAATTGACCAAACTTCATCGACCGACAAGACATGATGACCCATTGATTGCTCGGTCATTAATACATAATAAAGTTCACAAAAATTACTTTAAACTACGATTAGAAAATCTAATATTGTGATGATCTACTCGAATTTCTTTTCAATGATAAGAAACTTAATGCAATAATGTCTCTAATGATTAATAATTTAATAATTATTTCATTAATAACTTCAAAAACATTTAAATAAGTAACACAAATAAAAACGAAAATAGTTAAATTTATTATTTCTAACAACACATGCTATAAAGTAGTAATAATAACGTCATATAAAACCATAAATGTTTGGTTCACACTATAATGACCAAAAAATATAGGATTGTAATAAAGGCTCACTCTTTTGATTCAAGCGGAAAATCTACCATTTTGAAACTGCACCAAAAATATAGAAATGTGCGTCAAAATGTCAGCTACAATAATATGTAATTTATATGAGTAGAGCTTGAATAATAAAAAGGTTTTTTGATACTGGCAAATAACTAGTTTTGCCTACATTATTTGGTATGCATAGCCTACATTGTACGGCACTTTATTTCGTATTCCTGCGGCTTATAAGTAGGCAAAACTAGTTATTTGCCGCTATCAACAAAATGTTTTCCTATCCAAGCTATACTCCTATAAATTACATAATATTGTAGCTCTAATTCAGGCGCACATTTCTATATTTTTACTTTTCATATCAATACTTTATATCATGTATATTTGGCAGTTTTAAATTTGATCTTTTATACTGTTTTAGAACATAAATTACCATCGCATTGGTGGGATTATAAAATGGCGAACTCTGAATATTTAAACAAACATATTTAGGCTTTTTTGACTGAGTGAACTCTCTTGTATTATTACTCTATGCTCTAAACGATCTTAATATTGAACAAATGCATTCTTTGTTTTTAGCGTTAATTTTTGCTGCATGTCCCCATTTTTTAGAAATTTACCCTAAATCTCGCGGACACTCAAGGAAGTCGAGAACAGTCGGCTTTCAGTGTCCAATAACATCTTTTGGGCCAAAAATCCATATATAATCAATAATATACATCTTTGTAAATAAAAAAATTGTTTAATTAACACTGAATAACATCGAATAAGAATTGGAAATTATAGATAATAGACATTTTATACGGTCAAAAGGTAGATAGAGTTCTAAAAGCTACCAAAACATAAACCACTATAATGAGCGTAACAGAAGAACGTTTTGCGTGTATAATCCCCAAAAAGTATAGCACAACTGAACTGAATAGAATAAGAAAAGGTTCAAGTGAAGCCCCGTTTCCATGATTGGGATGTAACTTGTAGCCGACTATGCGGAAAACAAATGAGCGTTGCGCTGAAGTTGTTCATGAGAACGCTGAGATCACCCAGGTTGTCAGTCATGAATCAGACAATTTAATCTATACAAGATTATGTGTTATAAAATGGTGCTTTTTCAAAATAGGGACCTAAAAGCGTAATATCGTACCGGCGCTAGCAACCTCCAGCTACAAGGAACGAGGTACCAACATTGACCCTACTATAATTGTAAATAATGGTGTCAAACCTTCAGAAATGGATGTCTGCCGGTGTTGGGAGGGTTGGTTTGGACCACAGTTGTATTTTTAATTTCAAAACGAATTGGAATATTTTTACTATTTAAGTTTAATTTTGTAAAATTATTATTTTTAAATAATACAAGTATTTATAACCCTTTTAAAAATTATGTTGCATATTATTTGAAACATATATCTATTGTCTTGATAGTAAAATCTAAATTAAACACACATATTATGTCATTACGTTTCCATATACCTTTGTATATTCGAACATTGGACAATTTTGACAACATAATTAGCAATTGGTCAATGTACCAATATTCAAAAGCATATGGAAATGTAATGACATTATATGTGTGTTTAGTTTGATTTTAAGATAAAGACAATAGATATATGTTCGAAATAGTATACAACGTAACTTTTTAAGGGGTTATAAATACTTTTATTATAAAAAAAAATTGAATTCTAGAAAATTGAGCTTAAATTGTAAAAATATTCATATTCTTTGGAAATTTTAAAATGCCACTGTGGTTCAAACCAACCCTTCCAGCATCGGCAGACGTCCATTTCTGAAGGTTTGACACCATTATATCTACAATTATATAGGGGGGTCAATGTTGGTATCTCGTTCCTTGTAGCTGGAGGGTGTTAGCCGCTGCATTATAAATAAATAACTACATACATGTATATATTTAATGTGTTCTACTATTAGTAATAATGTCGTTTGCCATAAAATTTGCAATACTACGCAGAACACCTTTAAATACAAGGCCAAGTTCAGCGATGTAAGATCTATTTTTAACTACATACAAGTAAGCCGATATGTTAATATTTCCAAATAATAAAAATCAAATTTAAATAGATTGGAAATACACATTCAATAACAGATTAAAATGGAATTATTTCATTCTAGTTAGAGTCAAGTCAAGTGAACTCAGACTTTTGATGCCTGCAATTGTACAACAGGTGAATTACAGCCAATTACAACATGTAATGGTGTTGCAGCATTTCTAGCGCGCAGCATAAGTGTCTCCAAGTTCCAGGTTCCATTTGAAAATAAGTATTACTCCAATTTAAGGTTGAAAAACGACAACCAAATCCTGGAATCCATTGGGGTTTAAACCATCGGTCTGGATCGTAAGGCATTTCACGCTGGTTGCCTTCTCATGAAGCAGGAAAGGCTCTTCGGTGCTTTGACCGCAGAGGTCCACTCTGAGCACTCCTTTGACCGGTAGGGTCACATTTTCATTGTATCTGGTGTCATAGAGACGCAGCTTGACATGCAGCTCCCCTGGACTTCCTCCCTGCAAGAGCACTCTGACCATGACCCCACCGAGAGAAGCCGGAAGGAGGACAGGTGAGCTGTAGATGCAGCTCGAGCGTCCCTCAAGAATGCGACTCCACCGCTTTGAGTGTTCAGAAAAGGAGCATTCGGGGCTGGAATTGAAGCGCCACATTCCATTCTCCTCAGCCATTTTGACGGAACCATGATGCCTGTATTCGGAGTCTATAACAGGTTCACCAACCATGGCCAACATTTCTGGCAAGCGAGAAGAACAAACATCAAGCTATACAGCTGTCGGGTGAAAATATTTAGTTTCAAAATATAATATTTTAAATTAGACAGCATCGTTTACTATATTTTCATGTTCTAATGATTACTTTTAATGTAAGGATTACATTTCAGTGGATTATTATCAGATTTTGATTTCGAATAGTAAATTTAGATATTTAGTCAATATAAATAGATCACTGTGTTTTTAAAATATTATAATGTATATAAATAACATATTTTTAAAAGTTTATTGTATAGTGAATAGAAATATTCTTCAGATAAGCTGGAATAATGAAAAATGCAAGAGTATATTTGTATCATGCAATCATTAATTCAATATCAAAGATGTAAGTCTTTCAAAATAAACATAGATTGCCTATCTTTAGAAAAATTAGCGTCATAATTTGAAGAAGTATGATGGTGGCAAAAATATTTGGTCTCTTTAAAAATATAATTCTCCCAATAGTAACATTTTTTTTCAAATATATGTTCAAATATATTTAATCAATAAATTAGAATCGAAACTTTTTTTTTGGATAAGTATCAGACATACATACATATTCAAAATATATATATATATATTATGTTTTACATAATTAATAAACTACTTTATAATATCAGTAGTATGATGCAACAAATAAAAACGTTTTAATTTAGTTACCTGCCATCAATTTATGTTTTAAAATATTCTGTTGATATAAAACAACCTGAGCACAATCGCAAATGTTTAATATAATGGGAATACTTTAAATTACCATTCTGAGTCTATAAACCGATTTTGTATTATATTTTATGTCTTTTTTCATGCGTTATTATAACAAATCGGGGTGAAACTTCGAGAGAACAACAACTTACTTGGTGTTGGTGGCGGGTAGATTGACGTATAGACGTCTGTAAGAAGAAGGAAATAAAGGAAATATCAAGTGTAACAATTAGAAATAAGAGTTAAATATTATATGATGTAGAAAAAACACAGCTAGTAGTATACACTGAAAAATTTGAATGTGTCACGATTTGACATTATTTGTACTTTGTTTGTGTCCAAAAATTAAAAATGGTGTCAATGGACACACGAATAAACATAAAACTGTATCAGTTGACACATATTATATTACAATTATTACTTCAAGTGTGTCATTTGAAACTTTAGTCTTGTCCTGTATATATATTTACTTATAAATATGCGTTCAAATTTATTAATAATGTAGCTTTTATCGAAAGGAAATAAAAACAACATAGGGGTTCTGAAAAAAGTATGTATACATACAAATTTCACACACCAGCCATCGCCATTCTGGCTATCAAAACGTACATATTTACTCCAAAATCATATTAGACTGTATATGATATTGTTATGTATAAGTATATCATTCTAGAATTTTAATAGAATATTTTTATTGTGCATTTTCTATAAGTTGGTATTTTAATTTTTAAATAATTGTTTTAACCTTTTATTAATAGTGATATATATATATCATTATGCATATATCCTAAATACATTATAATGAACATTTCTTATTATATATACAAACTTATTATGAGCGTGCAAAGTTTTATAATGTGAGCATGCTGGAGAAAAATTGATGCTCCCGATATAAGTACTGCCCCAATTATTATCTATATATGCCATGTACTGTGTATCCATCCCAAAGACGTTAACCAAAACTGCAAGGAATTCCTATCCGTGCTATGTATAACTTACTGTATTTAAAGTCTTTGGCCCATCCTTAATAATTCTCTCAAGCTATATAGCATTCACGACCATACAGTAACATACCTACTGTGTTCCATACTCTATGTTCACAACAGTGAACGTACATATATACAGGTAGCTACATATAAATATGGTCACGTAGCCTGGTTGACTCCCTAATCAATAAATATCTTTGGCATTAGTGGCCAAGCTAACACAAGTCTTTGTTAAAGAGAACTCGTTATTGAAAATAATAGCTTTATTCCAACAATGAGGAAACCTAATCCAGATTTACAAAAGTAATATTACAGAATAAAGTACGATACAATTTAGTATACATTATTATTCATTCAGTAAAACATAGTAAACAGAAACTTACAATCGAGTTCCATTCGGTTGTTAACGGAGTACAAGGTAATATAGTGTGAAAGGTATTTCTGAATGAGAGCGCATATATACATAAGTAGTCAACAAGGAGTACATAACATCAAGAGAGATCGATATCCAATAACAAAAGATATCTAACCACAGGACATGTATAGATGAGCCTAGGTACACAATGGACAATGCACATAATGCTACAGTGTTCATGTTATGGATATGTATACAGCTTTTGTCAATGCCTACTCATTTCTGCGTGATATACAGGGAGGCATTTTGGATCAAAATATTTCAATTTTTCTAGTGATATTTTAGATTATTTGAACCGCCAAATATTCGAAAAAGATTTCGTACCGGAATTTATTTCGATCTTTATCAGTAGTTTTCATTTTGATTAGTTTGCAAACGATTTTTTCAATCGTCTTGAACTTTGTAGATGCAATTTCTAAATGAGTAATTTCAGAAAATGTTTTAATGTATTCTTCTGAGGAAGACATGATGGTTTGCGGTTTAATTTTCTCTTTTTGAACTAGAACCGATGTATAGTAGGAACGGGATTGCAGGACTCATCCGGACTCAAAGAATTCAAAATTTGAGTTATTTTGAAAAACATCAGATTTTCTTGGAAACCAATCCAGTAAACATCCATATATAATTTAAAGACATTTTCGTGCACGATGAATCGGTATAAAAGCCACATCAGTATTTGAAGCTCGGAAGACAATGTCATTTGAATTTATCGTTTGACTGCAGTAAACAGATGCAAGTATATTTTTGTGTCACCCTCATCGTGATTTGGACATAACTTTGTTATCACCTTAGTTTTCCTTTCAAAGCCTTCAATATATACATAGCATATTATGTATTAGTAGCAGCGCCGGTATATGTCCAAATGATTCAATTAAATTTTGGGATTTGGTGAGAGCATTCATTTGTGAATGTGTGTAATTTCACTATATTTGAATTGGCTTTTCAAATCGATTTGAATCTGTTTGTTATTGATGCTGAAAATTTGCATGTTTCGTCTTTCCAGTTTCGGGAATGCTAAGTAGGCAACTTGTGGCTTCATCCAATGCGTAACTCCCTGTAAATATATGTTTTAGAAATCTTTGTTCTCACTTCATTATTGAAAATATGACAGCTTGTGTGACTATTGTTTGTATATGGGCTTTAGTTCTTGATTATATCACATTTACCGTACTGGCTGAAGATCTGTAATAAAATCATTGTGATCATTAAGACCTGTCATTTGCATACGAGTATTTATCATTGTTCAATGGCTCGATTTTGTTAACATAAATCTTAAGCGAGCTGTATAATTGTTCATCATTGACAATATTCCTGTTAATCATGACACGGAGTCAAAGTTTGCTGTATGTTCCAGTTTTAGATCATCGGGAATTCACGAAAAGGTTTATCCATTATTCGGTTCGTAAAACCTTCTTCCAAATTCTTATGAAGATATGTATAAATAAGTTTCCTCCATATGCATGAGATCCAGTTAACCGTTTAATAGCCACCTCACATAATTTAAAAGATTCGTGGCAAAAAAGACCAATAATAAATTGTAGGTACCGAACACATAACTGAACATCATACTTTCGCATGTAGCGAGATAGAATAAATGGAAATTATAATTAAAATATGTACTCAAAATACACAATCCAAATTTGTGCAGTGATATCCAGGCAGCCATTCCGTGCCTTATTTCTAAATATAGTAAGTTTACATTGCATCCTAAAATGCCGCACTGGCAACAAATTCGTTTAAGTCAATTTGTGTATAATCATATTGTACCAAAAATTTGACAATTTTTTTGAAATCATTTGAAAGCACCTTTGTAGGAGGCAAAAATATTTCTAAATAAATTTCCGAGTGATAGAGGAGAATATCTGCACATACACCTGCTGCAATAGATAAAAATATAAGAACTCGTACAAATATTTTATTGTAAACCTTTACAAATATTTAATCTCTTCATGAGTTATTTATTCAATATAACCATTTTCCATTTGATAATAATGATATTTTTAAATGTAGTTCGAGTATACATACAGTTATGCTTATAAAACTCGTATTCTTTCGTATTATATGAAATATGTAACATAATATAAAGACATATATCGTACAATATTTAAAAAATGGCTCATAGATTAGAATTTCAAATAGTTTATTTAAAATGAAGAAAATGTAATATTATACTGCCACAAAACCGTTATTAATACATTTGTTTTCGCACGCATATACTATATTTAAAATTAGAGCATTGTCATATTAAATCTAGTAAACAACATTTTGCCCCAATATGTTCGGTCTTAAGTTGAGAATTATGTTTAACGTATTTCTGTAGTTCATTTAAAAAAAGAGTTGTACTGCCACTCGAAACTTTGATCTAAAACTAAACTTACACTACGTGAAAAATTGTATTAAATAGTAATAGGACCGATATTTTTAGTTTTTAATCACTGTTTTATGATTTATTGTCAATCCTTTATAATATGGCTGAATATGTATTGCCACTCAAAATGTTGAATGATATATGTTTTCTTATATGTATGTTTATTATAATATTAATTCTGTATGTTTTTATATTCAAATTGGTCTTAAATACATTTGGCCCCAGTATTTGTGGTCTTAAGTTACGAATTATGGTTACAGCCTATGTGTAGCTCATTTAAATAAAGGAATTTAGCTACCATGCGAAAGTTAAATTTATACAATTTGATTGTGGCTTGATTGTGTGATTATGAGTTTAAATGCCGATATTTTTAGGTCTCAGGCAGCAATAGACAATCCATTATAATATGACTAACACTTATTTTGTCACTCAACATTTTTTATTAGACCCCTTTTTGGAATGTTTTAACCCCCTGTAGCTGTGGTGAGAAACACTTGCCCCGGCTGTGCAACTTAAGAGCTTAAACTTTTCTGATAACTTCACATGTTAGCCTTTTTGGTAAAAACAAACAAACCTTTGCCACTCAAAATTGTGATTAAACCTATCTCGGCTGCCGGACTATGTATATTGTGTGCTGTTCTTTTAAATGTCATACTTTAATTAGCAAATACGAAAATAGCAAAACGTTTCATACAGCTTATTAATTTTTTTAATATTGGCAAACGTATTTAGTTTTTATAAAATCAATATTATAAAAATCTTTAAACATTCAAAATATAAAATATTTTATATGCAAAATATGCTACATCATTAATTAATATTTTACCTTTAAAACGTTTTTGTCGATGATTTTACCATTTTAGTTAAAATTTGATGGCATATCCAAAGTTATTAAAGCTTAGTTTTTGACTCTTTTTCTGATCACATGGTATAATACATACTAAAATATGTTTAGTATAGAGTTATCATATTGTAATGTTTTCTATGTTTTGCTGTGATTTTTTGGGACATTCAGTGACAGTAGTAATGTCGACTTTATTAATCTAACTAGATTAAGGCAAAACACAAATTAAACATACAATACCAGTGTTTTACTTTAATTTTCTTTTATTGCGGGTTCTAGCTGAATATATTATTATTTAATTCTATTGGATATTTCAATGTAGTTGCTTATTTTATTGAAATTTTCTTGGGCCTTGTTATTTGCAAACTAAGGGTGTAAACTATTGCTGAGTATTTCCTAAGTATATACCCATGCTACGATTTACTAACTAAATGTCTTTACCAGATCGCAGTATGGGACCCCTCTGACAACTCGACCTCCTCAGAGCATCTGGAGGAGCTGCTCTCCCTTGTGGAAGATCTGGATCAGCGAGACTTCATCAAGATCTGTCTGCGTCGGGATCCGGAGGAGCGGGCCACTCTCAAGGCCCTCATTAATCATCCCGCCATGATGGAGGTGCCTACGCTCAAGCAGCTCTCCGCCAAGGTCACTGTCGAGATTAGTAAGTAGGCAATAATACCCCAAATTAATCAGAATAAAATAGGCTCTTCTTCGTTATAACCCTTGAGGATTACTATATGATTTACTTATATGTAGAAGATTAGTAAAAAGTATATCAGGCACGTCTAGAGCCTTGAAGATTTATGCATCATTTTTACCCATGCCGTAAACTTTTATTATGTAGATAGGCTGTACTGGATTGTCTTTTACGCGACAGTTTGCCTCTGAAATGCCTTCGACGAAACCGGTATCCTTGGCGGCTTAGAGGAGTGAAATGCAAACGCATCGCACGCCATTCTTTTTATGTGTGTCTTTTGGGTGTGACTTTTAGGTTCCAAAGCATTTTGTTCGTACCTGTAGATTCAAAATTTATATAATATATAATATATACAGGGTGTCCACGTGTCCTCGAAATTCGTGCATGTACTCGAATTTTATCACTGTACTCGAATGTACTCAAATGTACTCGATTTTTTTTCAATGTACTCGAATTTTTTTGTGTTTACAATTTAAAAAAATGATAGTGTTATTTCAAAAATGCTGTATCAGGTCTGTATATTTAATAT
>JAYRBW010008020.1:0-13507 GCA_036023295.1 Invenusta paracnida
AAAGTTGTATACAAAAAATAAAATTAATACTCAATTACATCAATGTGTATACAATATATTTAAATATGTAACATGTAACATGTATCTCTCCATGTATTTTTCATGTTTGTCAGCATTTTTTATGAAGTGAATTGAACACTCTACTATGAGTACATATTAGAATAACACTGAAATTGATTTTTTATAGCTTTCTATTATTCAAACAGTAGATTCGGTCATCTGTGGCTCCATGGAACCAATACATTATCATAATAAGCGTTCCATGGCGCTTTGCCTAGTAAGCAATTGTTGAATACGTTATGGATAGTTTTATGTAAATTTAGATAGCTTACCTGTCCAAAACTTTTGCAACTTAGTGTAATAATATTAACGCTTATAATAGTTTATTGAATAAAGTGATTGAAAAACAATTTAAAATAATTATAATTACCTTGTTTGAGGAGGATGTACTTGCGTAATGCGCAATAAATTTGAGAGGTCTCTTATCTATTACAAAACAATTTGGCAAAGTACAACGAAACATGTGTCAAGATTGAAAAATAATACAAATTGAACGACTTACACAAATTAAAACAAAGTCGCTAATAGCCACGCACAGTTAATACGCATTTTGAACGTTAGATGCTATTTTACCTAATGTAGCCATCCATAGCACTCCTACATTCTTTGCATTTACTAGCAAGACAGTCAGTAGTTATTACATATTTATTTTGAATATGAGTAACATACCCATTTCACTGTAATAATTAAACTATGCCTAAATATACAGCATTTTCATAGTTATGACTGTAGGTTATCATTACTTTATTTTACCTATATAAAATAATTTGTTCGTTAATAATTTATGTATTAAAATAGAACAGTAAAATTTATAATAAATTTTTGATTCAAACCTATATAACAATTATTTTATATATACTGATTGTAAGGAGCCGTATTATTATGGCCGCTTGGCGTTTACAGTGTAGTTATCAATCATATATATTAATGAATATATATAGCAAAACAATATACATATATTAAATAAAATAATTATCCATGGTATCAACTTGCTTATATGTTTGATTTTATCTTTATAAAGCAAACGTATCATTGTGGCAGAATTAGTTTAATCGTGGCAAAAGTCAGACATCATTTTCAAACACATTTGACGCTTGTTTCAGTTCTTGAATGATATGAGATAATATAATTTTGAAAGTTTTTATCTAATATATACTAAACATTTTCAATTTATAAATTAACCAAACTATCGGTATATATCTCTAATACAAATGTAAGTAAACTATTAAACATTTTAATACAACTTCTACTCAATATAATAAATTAAACAAAAGATATATTGTCTGTAATATTCAATTATCTAAATATGGTTATATTTATTACTTTAAACTGAACTAAAATTCTAAACAATGCGCAATTATAATTAACTAAAAATAGTTTAAATATTTTAACAAAAATAAGTATTGTTTTAATTTAGTTCAAATAACTGTTTCCCTCATTTCTTTGATAATTGAATAATTTGTTCCGCTGAAGTAAAAACAAAAATGTATTCTAGTTTATGGTGGAAACTTTATATGTTACAGAAATATTACATTTTCAAAATAATAATATTATTATGCTAAACAACTGTGACAAATTATTTTTGTGATCGTATTTTCTTCATCTTTTTTGATATCCTTTTGATAAAGTTGCACCATATATTCCGTATACACAAACATTTAAATGGAAATAAATATAAGATATATATATAAATAATAAGATACAATTTTATTTTTCTATTGTTTATGCTATTATTACGTTTTATTTATATTTATATTTGGTGCTTTTTCAGTAAGATTTTAAAATAGGATTGGGAATGCTTAGATGAAATATAAATAGTTTTCAATATAGACATAACATTCTCCATCAAGGCTAGTTGATATCTATTGATATTGACTTTATTACAAAGTATATTCTATATTGCTATTTTAGTATATTCACTTTGTAAAGTTGAAAATTATGGTAATAATAACTTTAAAAATAAGAATGCATTCCCAAACTCTATTTTCACTAATTAACCTGGAACAACATCCAACGACGCGACACATCGGAGCCCCGATACTTCTACTAAAAACTTAGGTGGCAGAATAGGCAAAATATATACATATGTGATATTATTAAAAAGTGAAATATTATATGCTCCTATTTTTGTCAGTTTTATTATTTAATTAAATATGCATATTATTATTCTGTTGTTTGCATCGACATTAATTGGTATATATATAGAATGGAAATCTAAAATATTTCTATTAAAAACATTGTTCATATGATATTATGGTTAATTAAAATCAGAAAAGGATCTTTATTTGTGACCACAATATTACTTCTTTCAATTGTTGCTTCAAATTTTTTAGATAGTCAATCTATTATAGTAGATAAAGTAAAACAAATATATATTGTTGCTTGCCTGTTAGCTACTAATATTTTGAGTAGATTACTTTTTGATCAAAATAATAAATTATTGATATTGCCACAATTCAAACTAAATGTCATGCAATAGATTTTCAAACAGGAAAATAGTATTATTGTAGCACGTTATTATGTTTGCAAACGTTTACAATTACATGTTATTTAAAGTATAAAATGCACATTCTTCTAATGTTGTGTTTTTACAATTCTTTGTAATTATCACATTTCACAAATAATGTTGAAACATATACTGTAAATGATTTTCTTATAAAAACAGTAGGTGTTATTATAATCAGGTTATAATAAATAGGTTTGTCGTTTCGAATTATCTACTAAGATTTATCCTAATTAAAATGTGCTCAATCTGAATTCAAAGTGAGCAATTAAAACAAAATTTTACGCTTTATTTCTATTTTATTGCTCCTTGAATTTATTTAAATAATAACATTATACCTTATTTACATACTTAATGATATATTATTTATATATGCAGTGTATGATAATACATACGAGTATATAACATAATTAGTACATTTGATAAAAAGTCATATTTGTAAGCCTATATAAAGTATCTTAAAAATCGAGCATTGATTCTTATAATGTTTCATGAATTAACAATTAAAGTTTTCACACTCAAGATTACTGATAGTCAATAATCTTATCCCTTAAAGTGAAACGAAAGATATATTTTAAAGCTAATCGTTGTAGACTAAAATAATTAAATGAATCGGTAAATATATTACATAAAGGCAGAAAGAAAATATTATTTATGCAAATAATTTTCTTTAAAACTCAAAATAACCATTTTATTGATATATACATACATTCAAATTTTTTTTCGCGCCTTGATTTAGACACGGGCAGAGGCGTGTCGGGAATCAGATACGTGACCTACTTAATTTCTATGGTTACGCTGAACGATTCCGATTTTTGGAATGAACGTTTCCTAAAGAGCGAAATCGGAATTGTTTAAGTATCCACTTTTGGAAAACGCTCAATGTACAGTCAGTTGAGTATGTACCTACACTTAGCACAAGTTCGAATATCAAAATTCAAATGTTAAAGTGTTAAAATAACGTTTGTTTCAACTATTAGCTATATTGAGCAGCTTACTTATATAAAATATCATAAAACTATTGAAGATAATAAATATTGAAACAAAGATTTTCCGAATGAGATGTTAAAAAATACGTTACTCACTTTTCATGTTTATAAAATTAATAATTTTTCCTTATTTTTATGCCAGTTTTATATTATATTTTATCTTTCTAACAGACTATAATAAGGCCTTTTTATTAAAAACAAATCTATTTAAAAACAGAAAAATTAAGACACATAAAAGTTTAAATAAAAACATATGAATAAATAAGGTCAGCGTTATAAAGGACAACAATTTTATATTGATCATTAAAATCAATATATTTTTACGAGATACGTTATTCGTACTCTGACATTATACTTTTATTAGATTATTTCCATAAATATAACCTATTAAGCAAGCCAGCTCATAATAGTATTTGGAATTAATAAAATTTTATGAAGTCAGGTTAACAGAAGATGGGTTTTATTATTTTGTCTAATGATTAACCACGCTAATGGTCCAGGGTCATGAAATATACTAATATGTCATATAATCTTGTATGTATTGTAGTCATTATAGTTCGTGACTACCTTTTTCTAGGAACTTTGTCAACCGTATAAATTATATTTTCACGGGGAAACGCTGTATCCTTTCCCAGATAAGTTAGAAAAAGGGGTAAGGCATATAAAATATAATTAATTAATCATATTGCCATTAGCTGTTAACAAGAAAGTACTGAGCTGTTTATATAAATGGATCTGATATCTGTCGTGTCAGGTATCCGATATCAAGTTTGGCGACCAAAATATACGAGTCGCAATCACAAAATTGGAAAACACAGGATGAAGTGTCGGGTTATATTTGTGATAAGCTTATTTGCACAAAGTGAGTTGGAATAAAATTTATATCATATTTTTATAAGTATTAGGTGAATTATACAAATTATAAGATTTCCTCGTCTAAATACTAATCTTCCCATATATGTATAAGAAATAATATGCAATATATGATCCATTTAAAACGAGATATATGTTTAGATTTTCTCTTGCAGATAATTTTTGTTTTTATTGTTATATTTCCAAAAATATAAACATTTAAGTTTAGTCAAAGTGACAGTTATAAGTATAAGTATATGCAATATATACACATCTTTTAAAATGATATTTTTTGTAAAATGTTCATATTGAATGATTAACAATAATTTTAATTAGAAAACAACTATCTGTAATATCTTTTATTTTTAATAATATATTGTCTACAAATAAATAAATATATGTACATATATAATATAAAATAAAATAAAATAAAAGAATATATAAATAAATTATTGTAGTTAGTTATAATTTATTATTCCTTAATTTAAAATATTGATTTTAATCAATTACTTAAATTAAATATATGCATATAAACACCTTATGCTTATGTAAATTTTCAAATAATAATTCAATAATATTATTAAAATACTTATTCAATATACTTAGTTTATAATATTTTAAAATTTTTTTATATATTCAATTGTGTGGTGTATGTATATAGTTATACAATTTTTAGCTATTTAGATATACATAAATATTTAGATATTTCCTACAATATTTTAAGATAAAGATAACTTACAGTGGATAACATAACATTTATGAGCAAATATTACAGTACTATTGTTATGAATTATTGGCATACGTTTAGCATATACGTAAATAAAAAAGTTTTAATTTATTTTTTATATGGGCAATATGACCACATTAATTAATATTATGTTCCATCGAAATGTCATTAAATGAATCGTATGACAAAATCATTGAAGTTTCTGAAATATCATTTAATGTTTTATTGAAAGAAATATTCACCTACAAAACGTATAAAAGTAAAAAATCAATTTCCATAGTTGATAAAAAACAATTAAACGAAATATACATTGAAAATAGTATTTCATCCATTATTAATATTTTTACACGATTTCATTCTGTTAACATTATTGTCCATTTTTTCTGTTTTCAAGTGAGGATAGGTATAAATAAGAAAATTTTGTTTTTAAGATTGTAAATATTAAAATAAGTTGTTATTATATTATGACTTTTTTGATCAACAAGACTTAATTATTTAGTCTTATTTCCGAACAACAATACGCACATAGTGCAAGTTTATCGCATCGAAATGTTAATTTTCTGTATTCGAATTAAAATATTTCCATCTTAATGTGTATGTGCTCCAACATTCAGAGACCATGTATAGAAAGATTGCCGGTCAAGACCATTTGAAAAAATTACTAGTCAATTCATTACTGAATTCTTTCATAGTTAATTAAGGTTGTCGATGATAAACGGTGTTGTCTAATAAACTAATGTATAAGAACATATTAAAAAAAAATCTTAAACAAATATTATTGGTAAGGAAGTCATTATGAAACCATTTATTAACTTGAATAGTTTAAAATTATTTCTATTTTCTTTCTTTATTGGGTGTAAAATATTAATATTAATATAAATTTGTGTTTATTGGTTCTCTATATATGAGATTTATATATATATATGTATAAAGATTTATATACGAGATTGTATATGCGAGATATTAATTAAAATAGGAAATTTGATATATTGCAAGTAATCATTAAATGGAAGATTCATCTTAATCTTTTATATCTATTTGAACACGTTCAATGTAGGTGAAATGGACGTCATACAGCCAAATGATTTGAATATATTCATAATCAAAATGTGTTATATATTTTCAATTCAGGTCATATAAGCAACGTATGCAAATTTCTAAATTTGTTTGTAAACTGTAATGCATTGTGCCTTCGTAATTTGCATTACAAAAAAGTATCATTATTTTATAATAAATAGTTATGTATTCATCCGAGTCTTGGACTCATCATATGATAATATAATATTTGTATTGTAAATAAATCTCATTTATTAATAATTGCATAATTTATTTACAGTTAATTATTTCTTATTTTTTAATTCTAAATAAATTGGTTAATTGTTTTCTAAAATTATTGCTGTATTGTAAACATATAACAAAAATTGATCTTACCGGTATCGGTAAACACATTATTAGTATTGATATTGAATATTTCGCTAGCCCATTGAATCGAATGTTATTGACAGATGTAGACAATTTATGAATACTTATATTTGTACGCATATCTGCTCGAATAAATAATATCTTTGTAATAATATTGGTAAATATATATATATACTACTGGGTAAGTAAATATGCAAATTATAATGAGGCAATTATGTAAATTATTTTATCAAGCTATCTCATATCTTTATTATTATTATCCTTATAAGTACTGCGGCTGATAATAACTTGTAAGCCACTAACAGTACATATGTAGGTTGATATATCCCACTTTATCTATATAGGGGAGTATGGACAGTGGATCGGACGGACCTTACTATATCTTATATTGCAAATGTATCAAATATAAATCAATGCGAAACCGTTTAAGTGGTCAATTTATTGGTTTCATAAATGTCACTGTCATATGATTAAATATATTCCATTTTATAACTGACTGCAAAATTGAAATGTATGTATATACGTCGTGTATCAAAGGATAGTCTCGATGAGGGGAAGCTGTCTTCGTATTATTTCAGTGGCCATATTGGTTATTCAAGGTCAGTATATTCATATTTAAATACCTAACTTAAGAAATCCCTTTTAAAGGTAGACTCATAGACAATATAACAATTGTTTATTGGTGTTTTAATGATGATAATATAAAGTATATACACAAAGTTATTAAGATTAAGATTTGTAATTTATGTATGTATAATACACATCATTGTAACTTATCCAAAATAGTAATGATTTAGTATTGATAAATTGGTTAAAATATGATAAAGATTTGTATTTTATATCGTGAGTTGTACATTATAAGCATATTTATTTTTATAAAACATATGAAATATTTTTGATTCGACGAAAATTGATTAAACTCACATTTTGTCTATTAGATTTGTATTTCCTAAACATTTTTCAAAAATGAAATATAGCCAATTAGCCTAATTGTTTTTGTATTTCCTTTAAGAAATCGAACATTATTAGTTCTACCGCGCATTTATTAAATGGTTAGATAGATAACATTCTAATACTTTGGACAGGTTACTTATTTATTGGAAATAATATAGATTATATGAATTTCGTTCTACTGTCTTATAATATAACTTATCAAAAGGTGGTAAATAGAGAAATATATAGTTAATTTAGATACCCCATTCTGAATTAAACATATTATCTTAATATTTTAATGTCTATAATATTAGTTTGAGTTGTGTTCAACAGAGGAAAAATATTCTATAATATGTATTTAATACATTCATAATACTTACCTAATGAAACTTAATATTAAATACATTACATAAGTACATCCTAGACCAGGCGATGTACCAAATTTATTACAAATATAGTTGTGTTAAAACCATGGATATATATGTATACAAACAATGAATATTAATCATAGATCTATTAATCGTATTGATTATGTTTATAGTTTAATGATAACATCATTTCATCCAACCTAATTACTGATTTGATAGTACGTTACAGGTAATGTATCGTGAATATAAAGAAACATAATTTATAACAGCACACGTGTATGTATGTAATAACATTGGCTAAATCTATTGTGAACATTAGCTTATATTCACTAAAAATTTTACATTCTAAATTTAACTAAAATGTTTTATTTTAAACATTTTAACTTAACATACAATGATTAGTTATCTGTCCCTAAAATGTTCCATTATAAAATAAATATATACAATTTAAGTGGTTGCTCTATGTTTAATACTATACGGATATAAAAATAGTAAGTTCCAAGTGTCAGGCTCAGTACCATAAAACAATAAAACTATTTTCTACATATTTCGTCGTTGTACATACTTTCTCATAGTCGTCTAAAATGTTCTCAAATTTAGAATATTGAGGTAATTATTGAAAAATAACTTCAAGAATACTCACTGGAATTTTTTTGAAATTTGAGAAAATGTCCTTAACAATTTTAAGAATCCTTAAAAAATGTTGTCATTATTAATTAGTTATATCTCTAGTAAATTGTTATACTTAAAATATTTTTGTTAAATATTCTTTATAAGGGTGAGTAACGTGTTGCTATCAATTGGTTAAACGTTTAGTCGTGGATAAAGGTAAGGCAAAGTCCTTGACTCGCGAACAACGTGAACAAGAATTGTAGTGTTGAACTTCGGATTATAGTATAGCCTATATAATACATAATAATATAGATGATGTCTATGGCGAGGGTGAGTAATGTATTTTTTCAATTGGTTAAACGTTTAGTCATGGATGAAGATAAGACAAAGTCATTGATAATGTAATGTGGTGTTTAACTCCGGATTATAGTGTAGCCTATATAATACATATAATACAGTTGATGTCTATGTTGAAAACATATACTACTATAAGCTTTTTTGCTGTAAAACTAGTTTTACTGTATTCACTCAAATGAAATATTTTTTTGAATACAATTTGGAAATAAAAATGCAATATTTTAGTTGCCTAATGTAATGTCACATACTTTAAAGTTTAGGAAGAACAAATTTTAAGGAAATATAAAATTAATTATTAATAGTATATGCATAAATTGTTATGTGTAAATACAATTTGGAATGTTTTGCGCAAATATTTCCACTTAACATAAATGTATATTTGCCAGCATTTGAAGATAATCATAAATTGAAAATATTAATATTGTGAAAATAAATTCCGTATTTTTGTACACTATTTACTACTACAATTTACAATTTACTAAACAATTTATAATGTGATGATTTTGCGAATTTCCTAGAGCAAAATACCAAGTCAGAGAGTATTTATTTATATTCTGAAATATACAAATTTTGATGCTATAAAATTAAAATATTAATTATTTTCATTAGTGTAAGTATTTTTTTGAATAACAATATTAGGCAGATTTTAAACTGTATTGAATAGAGCGATAATAATATAATTTAATTAATAATCTAATGATCCAAACGGTTAGATCAAACGCGTTTAGAGCGTTGGTTTACTTTGCTGGAGGTCCCAGGTTCGAATGCGGCTTCAGCGTCACAATCTAATGCTTGTCTCATGTTTACATTTGTTTTGCAATTTTATTTATCGAAACTATTTATTTGCCTTCCTGTTTAACTAATTTTACATGTTTTATCACATCAATTTTATTTCAAATACATTATGCAAATATAGAAAACTTATTAATTTAAAACTGCAGTACTTTATGTCCACATAGATTATAATAATTATATATTTAATTAATACGATCTAACGGTTAAACAATAAAATTGCTTTAAGTGACACATAGGTGTGAAAATTATATACACAAAGACAACTTCAATATTTCAAGACTTTAAACAAGAGATTTGTGTAGCTTTGAGTAAAAGACAGAAACTAACTTTAATCTCAATATGCTATTTCATTACGATATGTTATAATTAAGCTAAGCTAACACTTTATGGTGGTTCACTTTTTACTATATTATGCAATTTTATAGCATGTTCTCGAGGTATAAATGTATGTAAAGGGGAACCAATTACACAACGGCTAGGAAAAACAAGATTTTCACATGGATTTTGATGTAATTAAAGTAGTCCTTGTACGTTACGGACCAGAAAAATGATATATTTTTTACAAACCATATGTCTGCATTTTTAAATGCTGCCATGTTTTCGTTTATTTACAATACCTGTATAACATAATAATCCTGTTAAATGTTATCATTTGCAAATTCAATTATCACAAGATTAATATTTTTTCCAATTGTACTCACTAAAAATATAAATATCAAACAAATGAAAGGTTCTCTTGTGAATTGATTTAAGTTTTGATATTTTATCATAAAACTTATTCGTGCGAAATCAAGTTATTTGATATTAAGCAACACTCAGAATAATTTATTTTATAATAAGTAAATTTTCAGAAGTCAATAATCTTATCAAATCTAAAGTATAAAAAATTTTAAAAGTTCAAATACTTTATATTTCGTTTTATCATTATGCTTATTGATTAATTATTTTAAATTTATTACATCTTCTAAAATGGTTGATGTTTTATCCTTCTGTAATTTATTTTTTATCAGTTACATTTTTATAAAAAGTTATAGTTTATTATATGTCCTTCAAAATTTAAATAACATCCTGTTTAATGGAATAAAAATATTTTTATGATTATAAATATAATAAGAAAACATTGCACAGTTATTACATTATTAAATATGATGTATTTCTTATTTTTTAGTATGTTGAAGATTAATAGATATGTATTATATCTAATATGTAACAAAACTTTGAATTAAGATATGTTATTTTGAATAATTTGTACCAAAATTCTTACATTATTATTAATAAGAGAAACACAATATGTATATAGTTTAAATTTAAAATTTAATTAGTGAATCTAGTTTCAAAATTCAAGATTCCGAATTTTGCTATATAAAACTTACTAATACATTATAGTTACAAATAGCTTTTACAAAAGTTATTTATATAACAATAAATATTTATAAATATTTTAGATGGTGCCTATCACAAATTCACTATGGTTATATGATATTACATGTCAATATTTATATATATATCTAAATGCCTAAATTTTCTTCCATCATAAATTTAAATTCTTTATGAAAGATCGTTAAAACCACAATCATCGAACAAATAAAAGAAACACTTTGATTGTTTACAGTTCATTTTGGTTGCAACAATTTATTTGTTTTTTTATAATTGATTCTTATCTTCTATTATATAACATATTTTCTTTGAACATGTATTGTTTTCAAGTCGTGTACTGCGGCAAGTATGAAAAGGCTCTATTGGCTCATCTCTTCAATAAAAATCGGCCGGATGCTCACAATGTCCTCGAGAGACCCATCGCTGACGAATCAAAATCCCTCGATGTTCGTTTCAAAGTGTCATTAGCTCAAATCATTGATGTGGTGAGGTTTCTAGCGGTTTATATCTAAAACGAATTTGATCTGAAACAGTTTTAAAATGTGTTTATTATAAATAGCCAATCAGATCAGTGCCGATATTCTTTGTATAGAAGTTGTTTTAAATAAATATTTTTCTTAATTTTTAATTTTACCATCTGCAAATCTAAATTTAATTTAATCTTTAGAATGATTTTTAATCTCGTATACATTAATTTATGGGATACTAACTTCAAAGTGAATACTAAAACATGTATACTTCAGTTTTCTGCAAAAAGCATATTGGTATATTTTGTAAAATTAAACGAAATATATTGTAAAGTTCCAAGTTCATAAAAGAGACGGAACATTTTATAGCAACCTAAAATGTTATTCCAATAACGTAAAATGTTTATTGTGCATTTGCAAATGTAATCAGTTATTTTAAAAGATAAAACTTAATATAACAAAATCCTAAAACAAATTATGTACGTATTAAAAATTATCTATCAAACCATATTTTTCCTATTATTGATCGGTATTACTATTTCTTGTACTAGTAGTCTATCTTAAATAATAATTAAAAAAGAAGTTGAACGTTATTTTATTGTTGAATTTATGTATTTAAATAAAATTAAACCAATTTCTACAAAATAAAATATGACTTTCTATATGTTGTTTATTTATAAAAACTATTCAACAATGTGTTTTATAAAATTAAGGAAACAATTTGTTTCTGAGTGAAATATTATCGATAATATTGTCTTAAATGATTAATACACAACAGTAATCAATTATATTATACTAATATTTTAAAGTGACTATGTTCATAATTTTAAAATATAAAGTTTTATTACACTATGATTTTGTTCAATTTAAGTTTATGAACAAATTTAAAATTTATATTAATCATTTTATTTATCTACGCCCATTATTATTAATATGCATATATATATTAAACATTTAATTTAGAGTATTCTGCTAATACAATAATTATAATGTTTCAAGCATAACGATTTAATATATATCATATTTAATACTATTTTAAAACTTAATGTTTTTGAGTAATAATATTTAAACGTTATTAATTGTAAAGTAATGTGGAATAAAAATTATTTATTGATAAAATCTAAATAATATTATTTTTCAGATAACTAATGCAAGTTTTATTTGACAGAATATCATTATTAGACATAATATTGATTTGCTTAATAATATTAAATTGGTTCTACTCTTTTGATTCTCATATATGTCACATTCGTTGAAATACAATGATTTTAATTCTACCGATAATTTACAGTATGCAAAATCACCAAAAGCTGAAGTTCTTTCTGCTTTCTTGTTTTTTTTTATTTTATTTAGTTTATAGGGGGTTGTCACTTATATTATTTTATTTAAAACAATTTATTTGGATTAATAAAGAAATTCTTTCGTGTAAATTGAAATATCAGAGCGATAAAAGTTATCAATTAGTTTTTATAAATCTAGTTTGCGTTTCAATTCAGGAAATTCCGTCTTTCTCGTAAATGAATGCATTGTTTTCTTTAATATTTTACTTTATATCTTCTTTCATAATACCATAATTAATATTGACAGGTGAATTTTACATTTACATTTACATTTACATTTACTTTTACTTTTAACATTAAAACGAATGACAAAAACCACTGGATCGAAAGTTACAAATAACTATAGGATTGAAGATATTGCAGATGAAACATTATCCGATAAAGAGCTTATAATAACAATTATTAGCTACGTATTAAACAAGCTTTAGTAAAGATTGGTTATGAAAATTCAAATTTTTCATTACGGAAGTGCTTTATGATATAAATCCTGTATTATATGTATCTTAAACAATCAGTATTAATATAGCATTTCTTTCTCGTTACCGGCACAAGCTATCAAGTTACCATGTTAACTTTTCAATTTATCATACGTATACAAATTATTATTTTTTTAACGAAAGTCACATTTACTATACCTTTGAAAATTGGATACCAAATAATGCTTTCAAGTTACCACGAATTACTTTTATAATGTCAAACTGTGCA
>JAYRBW010008031.1:0-13506 GCA_036023295.1 Invenusta paracnida
GCTCGTCGAATAAGCCATTATAGACTCGGAGATTCCAACCATGTAAACGCTCAAATTCGGCGTTTACTGTATACGTATTTGGAGTTTTATGTTAATGAGTTAAGAATATAAATGAACATATATAAAATTTGATAATTATTTCAAAATTTTGTTAGGTTAGGTTATAACTTCGATAATAATATGAAATGACAGCTCTATTTAGGGTAATATTTTCATTCAACCGATTCACTGTTCTATTTATTTAGACTAAATTAAATTTACTCTCACATATATTTCTATCTATTGTTCTCACTGATTCAATAAGGAAGTTGGAGGAAAAATTCATTTATAAGCACATGTTAACTTTAAGTGTTGCAATAATTCAGAGGAGTAGAATAGATAATATATACCACAATTTCCGAAATAATTTTTTCCCAGAATAATATACTCATCAATGAAGAACGACTGAACGAATTAACCAACGAAGCTGAGTCCTATTAAATCCTTACATATTTCAACTCCATTCATATACTCAAATAATTTCCTCACCGGATAATTCGCATACAGATTCGGCAATGTGCTGATTTCTCGTTTAGAGAAAGTAATAATAATACTATTAAGAGAAAGGAAAATGCCTGAATTTATAGAAGAATATATTATAGCTAGACATAATCAAGATAGCAATATGAGGGTACAATTAGATTGCTACAGATGGCAACATAAAAAAACAAACAGTGGTTCAATGTCCACCTCTTTATACGCTCAAATTTCTGAACTGCTCATAAATTTTCATTATAAATTACTGTTGTGAACGAGCGAGTCTGAATTCCTGCTGCGTATTTCAGCTATATCTCAATAGTTCATTATAATAATGGTCACAACGTCTACGTTTCCGATGATATGAATCTTCACACAAATTTATGGTGATTTTCTTTGATTTTATATTCAGTTATGTAGATGATGAGTTAGTTAATTCAGGATCAGATTCAACCATTGCGTTGATTGTTTGGTTAGAAGAAGTAGGGTAGGTATAACTTCACGTATACATATGATAACCGTCTGCTTAGAAATAAATGGGGGTAATTCAAACAGTTTAATTCGAAGCATATTTCACGCATTTTTCATACCATGCATATTTTCTTAGTAAAAAGTAAAAAAGTAAAAAAAAAAAAAAATAGAATACATAATAATAAATTCATAAATATAAAAATATATAAAATAATTTATTATAATATTTCGACGTATAGTCCATCCATATAGATTATTTCTTTATTCATGTCGTCATTTTATCTTAACATAACTTAATCGTCTGTTTATATACCCCGTGTTTCGCTTTTCTGGTCATATTTTTTCATCATATAACTAGGAATATACATATGTCGAAATATTGTAATAAATTCGTTTACCACAGCAAGCGCTTTTTATCTTTTTCTATTTTACATAATCCAATGCTGACAATGGAAGCTCACTATTTTATCAATTAAATTATATTTCAAGTAAAATGTAAAAGTTAAAATACACTTTCAATAATTAGTTAATATCTAATTAAAATTACTATAATAACAGTACAATAAAAATGCAAATAATGCCTGATATCTTAAATTTTATAGAGTAAACGAAATTATAAAAGCACAACAATGTTTACATGCCATAATAGATTCCTGATATTATGACACTAAGAAACTATCGAAGTTTCAATACAGATTCAGGTAATGTGGAATTTTAATAAATATTTATACTTCTATTAATTTTAATTTCCTAACACAATTAACTACTTCCTTCTTGGAGATTGGATGACACAGACCCTGGTATTTTGACACTGATAGCTAGCTGGAACGTAGGTAATAGATGACTTGTGCTGGTTTCTTTCTCAATATTATAATTAATGGGAGACAAGGTAATGCTTTATCTTATCAAACTGAAATCACTGTATAGCAAGAAGTCTGTCAATCGAGTTTTAAGTTGATGAAATTTATAGCATACCAGTTAGAGCAGTGAATAATATGGATAAATCATGGATAAATAAAGTTTATTTACTCTATGTATTAATATTACAAGTTGTCACAGTTATGAAAATGATATGTATAATAAATACATAAATAATATGTAACAAATATTCATATTCCAAAATGCATAGTATTTTATGTATTTACATTTGAACATGTTTAGTATTTTTAGAATAACTAGCTCAGTGTGTTTAAATTATTTATTTACATACATATAAAAGCAATTATTATACAAACATATAAAACATATTTTAAATACTAAATTATAGTGGTTAAGTGGGGCGCGTAATTGCTTCATAACTAAAAATAACTGACATTATTTTAGTTCATTAATATTAAAATCGCAGTAAAACATTCTTTATAAACATAACATTTAAAATGTTACCATATTTTTTACAATATATAGGAAAGCAGTCATTAGAAAAAGGCCTGCATATAAAATAAATTTGATGCTAATTGTAATTCTGTGTCAATATCATAATTAAAAAATATTTTTTGTAACAACCCAGCATTAAGAAATAATTTAGGACTTTTAATTTTATTTTGAAATACATTTTCAATTAATTAAGTTAAAATCTATTTAAACTATAAAAAAATCCAAAATTCAGAGTTCTTACTGAATAGATTGATATATCTACGTTTATTTGTAAAACAAAATCGTGTATATTCGTATATTTTAAATAAAAAATGTGAAAATTCGTGTATAAATAAACAGTGAAATGTGTAATATAAGGTAATAGAAAAATGGTACATAAAATCTGAATAGTATACGAATAGGATATAAAAATGATTAAGTATTTTCAATCTATAACAAGCGTAATAACATTAGTGTCACAGGAATGTTCATTCTAAGAGTAAAGCTATAAAATTCAGCTGTTATTTTTCACTTTCCAGTTGTTTCTGTAGTTTCTCTAATGATTTCGTTATTTCTGAAACTTGAAATTCTTCGTCGCGTAAATATTGAAATGCTTCCGCTTTTCTTTTTTGCATTTGAAGAAATTATTTCACCATTTTATCTTCTAATACTTAGGCACTGGCATAGCAATATCTACAAGCCAACCTAATGACAGTTCAGCCTGCCAGGGTTGCTAAGCTCCCTATTACTTATGGACGGGCTTAGCAATAACTATTAATTTTTAAAGTTTTACTAAGTTATTAATTCAGGACATGTGAGAAAAGCATACTAAAATTATTTAAAAAAATCGTGTATATGGGACAAAATTCTTATTAATGGAAGCGAAATTTGCGTATACGTGGACACTCTGTATCTAATAACAACGATATTAATTATACTACTAATATCGATATGGCTGAAGATATAGTTGATAATTAATTAACATGATAGTTCTTATTGTAAAAATATACAAAATATAGCGGTGTCCACAGTATCACATATAACATTATAATGTATAATAAGATTGAAAATAGTATTAACTTACTGAGTAGTGGATGTGATTGATTTACTAAACCAAATTAAAGTCAGTAATACACTAATGTATAGTGTAGAAAATTCTGCTTGCCTTATATGATGCTGTTTGTCGTAGCGAAACATGTTACTATCAATAAATTTAATTTTTACTAACTTTAATTTAGTATCATCTATATGAGTGCAATTGATTATTTTTAGCGATATATCATGAAATACAAAAAATATATGCATTTATTATACGTACTATTAATATTATAGTCAATATATCAAATAAAAGCTGTTTTATAGTGTTTAGTTCAATTATAATATTATATAAACTTTGAAATTATGTTTTTATTTTGACGCATAATAAAATTACAAAAAGTGCATTTTTCTAGCTATCCATGATTTCTCGCAAGTTGAAGTATGATTTAATAGACCTAGATCTGATAAATACAAATAAGAATGGTAAACACAAATCATACGATAATTTTACATAACCTTTATTATGTATATATAGAAAAATGATAATCAAAAAGTATTATGCACACGTCAATGGTATATGCTATTTTGTTGACAAATAACAGGAATGTATAGATTTCAAATTATAAAACGTATTTCATGATAAATGAAAGTAAATAAATAAAAACACATTTTATTCGTTAAATTCTTATACATAATATTTCATATTTTTCATTTCAATTATTTAACAAATAATAAGAAAACTAGAAAATAACTGTCATGTTACTTAGATGAATAAATGTGACAATAAATAAAAATTATGGCAATACGGTCTTAATACGTTAAACGTTTTTAATAAATCGCATCAAAAATCATACAAGTTGAAAAAAATAGAATCGTTAGTAAATTGGCAAGAAAGTATTCAGCTTTAGATAAAAAAGGTGGCACTTTTTTTTAGGCAAGGAAGTTTATAGTCAACAATATTCAAGTAAAAGATTGACTAAAAGGTATTTTTGCTTTAAGCAGAAATACAATTAATTTTCTGGATTACGAAACAAACTTCCTGTACTTAATCACTTTTCACGAAGATAGATAGCTGTAGAAAGCGACACGTTATGCATATAGGTATAGATATGCATATAAGGAATTATTACATTAAGAATAGCAACGAATTTAAGCATAAAATAAATTAAATATTGTAATATAACAGGAAAATTTAATGTGCTAATTATTATAATGTACAATTTCAGTAAAAGTAGTCATACTTTGCTACTATAGCAACTATACTGAAAAACAAACATTTTCAACAAATGAAACAAATCGTTTAACTTTTAAATAAAAATTCATAAGCAGGCGTATATTTAGCAAGTATTTACATAATATACATACACCTATATTGTAACATAAATATTTAATTTAGGATTTTTTAATTGAAAGAATCAAAATACGAATTTATAAAAATTGCTGGTCTATTTATTTTGATTAAATCAGGAAACAATCTTGAAATTACTATTTGTCCATATAAGTACACTACTTTTTATTGTAAATTATTAATTTAACGTTTTTATTAAAATTACACTAAAATTAAAAACAACTTATAAAATAGTATTTTTAAAACATATCTATAAAACAACACATTTTATACTTGATCCAACCTAATAATTTAAATAGCAATATATTATTTTTTATAGAATAAAAGACGCTTTAAGAAAAATAAACATTAAAAAATCTTTGCAATGACTGGCGTTAAATGAAAATTAAATATTTAATTAGTGATCTAATATATTCATATAAAATACCTTTTCAAGAATAGCTGCTGAGTATTTGAATTTTCGTTAATTATAGAGCACATTTTTAAAACGAAATTTTGTACTTCTTAATTTGCAGAATATCTATTGCATTTGAAGTAATTAAATACTAGTAATCATAATATGCACCATCTACATATAATATTTAGATTATACTATTGTCAATCTCTTTTTGACATCAAAATACAAATCAATTTTCTAAATTCCTAATTTTAGTTGCTGAAAGAAATAAAACATTCCTAAAATTTACTGTTTTTAGCCAGAATAAAATTCTATATTTTTGGACTTATAGTTTTGTTTTTTGCCACATAAATGGTTTTCAGTTCTTCAAGGGTAAACCCTTAGAATATCCTTTAACGTGTTTTCTTACCTGATATTGCGGCTGGAGAAAAAGCTCGAGCAGATGATCAGCATCTGAGGCAAGAATGAGTTGTACCGGCAACAGGGCGTCCCCCGGACAGAGTACCGATGCTCCAGACCCCCCTGTGTCCACACCAGCGACCCCCATGAGAAAGCCAGTCATAAGAGGCAGGCCTAGACCGAATCTTCGACAGGGTGAGGTGGTGTGCAGATGTGGTTCGGGGTAACAGACGGGAGCGGCCAGGTCTGTGCGCGCACCGGCATTGAGCAGAAGGCGACAAAGATCCGTATGCCCACCCTGCAGGATAAACATAACAATCTTCTTTTTATTATCGATATTAATTAATCGGGTTGTTTTGATATATTATTACTACATTAAACGACCTATACTGTAAACCCTAGTTTTTAAACACCGTCACCTCCTACGGCTCCCTCTGTCCCTCCACTGCCTCTGCCCAACTTAGGTCAGTTCTGGATTCTCTAGGTGAACATTGACGGTTTTGATCTATACAGTCCGAGCTCCTCCACCTTCTCGACTCCCTCAAGATCGACATCGCGTGCCTGCAAGAAACGAACCACTCCACAGAAACTATCCCTTCATGTCTTGAAGGCTGGCAGATTACAGGCAGAGCTGATCGACGGATAAACAGGATCGGGGACCCCAATACCACCCACCAGGCATCTGCTTCCTAATCAAGGAAAATGTTGTTTCAAAACCTGGACCACCGCCCAACCGCTCCAGGAGACGTCACCACCGAGGTTTCCTCCATCCGCCTCCACGACGCCCGACTTCCTAACTCTATCAACGTTTTTCATTTATACGTCCCTCTAGTCCGTAATGCCGAACTCCGTCTACAGAGCTTTGACGCCGACTTCTTCCCCGTAGATTCCAAATCCGTCGTCCTAGGAGACTTTAACGCCCACCACAGCACCTGGGACCTGAACGATAACGAAGAGAAAACTGGCAGAAGCCTCGACGATTGGGCCATCACAGTCGACTGTGAACCTCGACGTAACTGGAGGGATATTACTAGTAAAACTTCCCCAGGAGCCCTTGTCGAAGATCTCATCAGAGAGAAACCTACCACCTATCACCACCATGGTCTAACTCCACTCGCGTCAACATCCGAGCGTTACTTGACCTCGCCACCGCCAGAGAGGACCTTCCCGAGTCCTGAAAATGCAGCCTTCCGGACAATTGACAGCCTTCCACCCGTGGATCTTCACATCAGGACCGACGGTTCGGCTACAAACGGGACTACACTCCGAGGAGCTGATGGCATTGTTATATTCCTTAAAGGGACTTTCCTCCGATCCTTCGCAGCTCCTGAAGGCTCAGTCTTCTTCTCCTTCTGCGCCGAATCCATCGCCTTTCTCCGGAGCCTTGAGGCCACCACCGATCTCGAGGACCTCGAATCGATTAACGGAATTCGCATCCTCTCCAACCCTCAGTCGCTTATGAGCCGCCTCGCCACCGGCCCGTGCGCCCAGACCGACGAGACCTTAAAACATATCTGGAGCCACCTTAGCGCCATCGCCTCTATAACAAACTTCACACACCAATGGGTCCCGAGAATGAAGTTGCGGACGTCGAAGGAGCAACGCTCCCTCAGACTGGCCCTGTCGACCTGCACACCTCTCGTCCGTCCGCTCTGCTATCACTCGCTTCGTTAGTTCAACTAACTCTCTCATCTACATTGCCGACCCACGAATTTCCCTCTATCTGTGAATGACACATGTGTACATCACTACACCGAGAGCTATTCTAAAAATAGATTTGTGAAATAAAATTACAAAAAGTGCATTTTTCTAGCTATCCATGATTTCTCGCAAGTTGAAGTATGATTTAATAGACCTAGATCTGATAAATACAAATAAGAATGGTAAACACAAATCATACGATAATTTTACATAACCTTTATTATGTATATATAGAAAAATGATAATCAAAAAGTATTATGCACACGTCAATGGTATATGCTATTTTGTTGACAAATAACAGGAATGTATAGATTTCAAATTATAAAACGTATTTCATGATAAATGAAAGTAAATAAATAAAAACACATTTTATTCGTTAAATTCTTATACATAATATTTCATATTTTTCATTTCAATTATTTAACAAATAATAAGAAAACTAGAAAATAACTGTCATGTTACTTAGATGAATAAATGTGACAATAAATAAAAATTATGGCAATACGGTCTTAATACGTTAAACGTTTTTAATAAATCGCATCAAAAATCATACAAGTTGAAAAAAATAGAATCGTTAGTAAATTGGCAAGAAAGTATTCAGCTTTAGATAAAAAAGGTTTGTGAAATAACTAAATTATTCTTAAAAAAAACTATAATTAAAATGTTACATTGTGTATACATAAAACAATAATTAAAACACCGTTGAAATTAATGAAATATATAAGTAATATTAAAATACAGTATTAATAAAGTAACTCATATGTGAAAATTCCGACTAGTCTGTAGTAGATCTATTTATCCAATATATATCCAATATCTATGGCCTAGATTGTTGCCACAACTGTTATCGACAAGGGTTGAAAGAGTCTGCCTTTCATGTCCTAAAGAGGGAAGGTCCGTTACGGTTCGGAGTTTTAATTAGTGTTATTATTTTGTAAATCTGTGCGAAGAATATTGTTGAGCGTATATATATATTGTTAAAATATAATTACTTATACTCAAATCAATCTGTACACTTTTTGAAAACATGATGCAATAAAAATTGATTTTTAAAACCAAATCTTAAGATAAATATTTTGTGTTGGCATAAATAATATAAAATAAGAAGGTTAATTTAGTTCCACAACATAACTCGGTACCGAAAATTCAGGCAATAAACTTTGCATGTGTTGTGGAACTAAATTAACATTTTTATTTTATAAAACTAAATCTATACCGGGGTTCGTTATCTAGTATTATTACTGCAGCTATGATACACTTGATAGCTCGATTGATGGTTACCATGCCATATGTTATTTTATAGCACGGTGCACTCATTCTTATAGATATCAAAATACAATGTTATAAAATGTATTCAATGTTCATTAATCATTTAAAATAGTGACAACAGAATATATTAGACCCTTTCTATAATTATATTATAGTGAGTAATGTTTATTTTATGTTCTTATTTTATTTTATTCTTATTTATTTATTTATTATTTATTATTAAATTTATCATTTATATTTCGAGTACATTTTTTGTTCTCATCTCATTGCGTCAAAGTATGTATTGTATTATTTACATAAGTAATACCAGTAGTGTAATTTTAACTTTATTATTACTTGGAAGGAGTTTATGTTGTTTTATTTACGCATCATTATTATGAAGGGATGCGTAGCTGTTACGATAATGTTTAGATTTTATTTTATAGTATTTAATATTTCAAGCATTTATGTTGCAGACCACTATATAATATATAAACATGCATTCAGCGTAGTCTTCGAGTATATTTAAAAAAAATGTGATGTTTAGACAAGATGGCATGTCTGCGTATACCTAGAAACTTAAATACCTTGTGATGAAATAGACATACTTAATCTCAATAAGCAAGAATACCACACTTTCACTGTTAAATTATGTATAATGTTTTATTTGAATTTATATGTATTATTTAGACAGTTGGATCAAATAAAATTTGATTATTTAATATTTGAGAATTGATGTTAAATTCCGTTTATAAAACACTTTTACATTACTGGTAAATCATTTATAAAATAAACCAGACAAGAAGCTTTAGATTGGAAAATTAATATATTGTTCTCTCTGAGCCATAGAGTATTGATTATTGGGTGTAGAGTATTTAGTATTGATAATTATCTATTATTATTCTGTGCTCTATATAATTTCTATGGCTTCATCATCAGATTATTGAATAGGTATACTACAAACAATTTATCAAGCAGTATTGTTAAACTTCAAATATTGAGAAAGTCTGCAAGTGACCAATGAACGCGCTTAACAGGGAGAATTACTAATATAGCTACTACTACTACAGTTTCAAAGAAATAAACACAAGCAATGGATATATTATAAACAACAAAGTAAAATATTAAAATATGCGATTAATTTGCTACAAAATGTAGGAAAATATATCATAAGTAAAGACATTCAATAGTAAGAAGGGTTACACAAAATAGAAATAAATAATGAAACTACTGATGTAAAGAACGGGAGAAGTATTTTTCCTTGACAACCGTTCATGAGAATTGTATTAGAGTTGACGTAAAAAATTCAAAAAGGAGATTATTCTGAAATAAGAATTTTCCATTTGAAGTATTTTTGTACATTTGGAACGTGACTCTTGAGATTAAGAATATACCCGAATTTGTATTTTTAATATACGCTATTCTACTTCGAATATTTTTTATGTAAAAGACTTGTATATATATATATATGACATTCAATAAGACAAACCGATTTTAAATAAAAAATCTTGTGAATCTCACAGCTACGGCATTGAACAAAGGCAGTTGTATCGTCAAATTTAAAGTTTATCTTAATGAGTGCAGTATGTGCAAGCCTCTCTACATAAAAAACATGCAAACATTTCATTCTTGATGTTAATGAAAACATCCAGAAAGAAAAATATATTGATATATCCATCTAACGTTTTTGTCTTGTTTATTCCATAAATTGTCATTTTGGGAATTTATATCATTGAATCAACATTAGTGTCCGAATTTTACGATTTCATTATAATAAACGTTTGATATTGATAGGTATAAATAAGTATCCCATATTTATACAGCTGTTATTTTAACATTAATGTTACATTTAAACATTCTTTCACATTCTAACCTGACAGGCCAAATGCAGAGGCGGACTACAGAGAGGACTATTGCCTCCAGCGCTCCCCCCTTGTCTGGCGAGAGTTGAGTTGACCCCGTGGAGTGGTGAGCCCCGGGCCAGAAGCACTGAGGCTAAACTCAGGGAACCGAGGCTACAAGCGTGCTGGAGAAGTGTGTAGCCGTTAGAATCGGGGCTGAGGAAGATCTGTTCAGAGGGTCGTCTGAGGTGGGTGTGTGAGCGGATGCCAGAGGCTTTAGATGGTATTTTAAAATTTTACTTTTGTATAAATTAACATAAACAAATATTTTTTGCTCCATAAAAATTTGTCAATTTGGATCTTTATTACGTTATACAGAACATGCCTGTAAATCGTAGTAGTTAAAAACAATATAAAGGGTCAATTTTGTACTATATATTTATATATAAAATTAAAAATACAATTTGAACATTTTGATCAAAATTTGGTGAACAAAATCTCTATATTTTTCTCAATTATGACTCTAAGCGCATATTCATTTAAGTGAAAATAAAACTACACAGAAAAATCATATGAGCTTAAAGCAAAATGTAATTATTTCAAAGTAGAGCGGACAATTTCTATGCAGAAAGATATATTAAGGTTTTTATTTTGATAAAAATATTTAATTTCAATATTCAAACATTTAAACTAAAATCTACATAAATGCGTACAGTTCATAATATTTAGAAACATATAATTTCTTTGAAATAAATAACATTACCTACGATGCAAAAATATTTTTTGCAATATTTAACAGGATTTTATAAATAAATAAATTATTATTATTTACGTAGCATGCATGAAATTTTACTAATATAGTAATATTTTGCAAAAAATCAATTGATTTCAAAACAAAAACGACATCGTCGCAAAAATGAAAGTCAAGAACCGAGCTCCTCAAAAGAAAAACGTTGAAATGATATCGATGATATGAAATACAGTCATTACAGAAATTTATTTAAAAAAAGGAGCCAAGTTTTAAAACACAAACATTTAAAATGATTTGATGATAAAGGTACAGCCATCGAAAAAATTGATATAAACATGGCGACAAGATGTAATTATTACAATATTTTCTGTTTAAAATGCATAAACGTATCGATAAATATGGAACATAGATATATGTCTAAACTGTAAAATTCTAAAGATGACTACAAAATTCTGAAAAATTCTTGGAAATGAAATATTTTACGAAAACAATGAAACCCACATGAATGAAAAAGTGTTGTTTGAAGTAAGCCAATTTTTATAACATAGTAAACTAATATAATTTATACTATTGCCACGATTTTTTCAAAATTTTGTTGTTATATTTTTATTAATTGTATAGTTTAGACGTATGCCTATGTTCCATATTGATCTATACATTTATGCATTTTAAACAGAAAGTATTGTAATAATTATATCTAGGCGCCATGTTTATATCAATTGTTCAATGGCTGTACTGTGTATCATCAATATTATTTTAACTTTTTGTTTTGTGGAGCTCGGTTCTTGGCTTTACTTTATGCGACGCAGTCTTTTTCGTTTAGATATTATGAAAGTATTTAAAAAAAATAAGCATAACATTATTGTCAAAAAATACATTCTCGAATCAAGATTGAATATAAATAATAATATGAATGAACAAAAGGAGCATTATTGTAAAAAAAATGTGCGGAGCTAAACATTTTTTTCACTTATTATTTGTTTAATGTCTATAACGTTTAAAATAGCATACTTAAAAAATATAAATATGTAATTTGTCAAATATCGCAGGGACTGCAGATAATATCGCATTTTACATTGTTGAGTCAAAATATTGCAGCTTGTGGCAACACTGTACTATCTATATCTTTTCCGCCAGTTATTATTTAATTTTGCCTACTATCAATATGTTTAAAAATGGGCGCCAGTTATTATTTCATTCTGCCTACTATCTATATGTTTTACAAGGGGCGCCAGTTATAATTTCATTTTGCCTACTATCAATATGTTTTTCAAGGGGCACCAGTTATTAACTTATTTTGTCTTCTAGAGATGTTCTAAAGAGGCGAGGATTATTATCATATTATTTTATCAACTATTTATTTTCCATGGGGCAGCAGTGTTTCTATCATTACGAAAATGATTGTACATTTTAATAATAAGATACATAATTATATAAGATGAAACAAAATTAATTTAAGAAATAGAAAAAATAAAACATCCGATTTCTATGAGTAGATAAGTGTCATTCTATTGCAGATTGAGGAGTTAAAATATTTTATTTTTATTAAAAAAAATCGGAAAAATCACACTTCTGACATTTGAGAAATGTACAAAATAAAATATTTTGGCCATATTGCATAAAAAGTAACTTCTTCTAGTATGAACTTGGAAGTCTATACTTGCAAGTACCAACTTTGTTTTGTATATACTTCCAATAGGTATTCATAAAAAGTAACTTCTTCTACTATATACTTCTTAGTACATACTTTGTGTCTAGACACACGTCACCAACACATGCTCATATCAGCTGTTTTGATAATTCTGTAAACCAATAGGATTTCGATTACGTTGGTAAAACTCATGTCTGTTTGAGAGGGCAATTTTGACTGCACTGTACTGACTATCTTACTTTGTGCATTGTTTTCATTCGAAAAATAAAAATGGACGGCACCTTAGAAGCAACGTTTTTAGAGATACTGGAGGATAAGAAAGAAAGCATTACATCGAAGGATACACCAAGACTGCACGGAATAGAAGAGCTGAAGCTTGAAGTTGGGTTCAACTACAAATGGTGGTAAAAACGGGTAAATCGTTTTCTGTGAATATGACGGCGAAGATAAATATTTAGCAGATCCATAATATCACTTGCGTCTGCTTAACATGTGATATTAATTATTTTATATTAAATATTATAATATATATTAATATATATATTATGAGTTCATTACCTATAAAAAGTGAATTGATCAGCCAATAAAATTATAGCATTTGTTCAGCAAGTAAGCTATAATTACCATACTTGCAAAATCAGGTAGTAAGTACTAGCTGCCAGCAAGTTGATTCTTCCATTTAGAAAGTAACTTGTACTATAGCTACTTTATATGTATACGGATTTATCTAGTACGTACTTGCGAGTATCTACTAGGAAGTATGTACTAGGAAGTTACTTTTTATGTATGTCG
>JAYRBW010008053.1:0-13506 GCA_036023295.1 Invenusta paracnida
AGAGGCCGTAATACTGCTCAAAGCACCGCCCATGCCGCCACAACGGTCTTCCTCAAAGAACTCGCCCTCCTCGGGCAGAACTGTCACTGAGATGGAGTGATGACGCACACCCCCAGACTGCCCGTGTTGGTGGCCCACTGGGAGCGCAGGGTGCTAGTACGCCTGCGGTGGAGGTAGTGGTTCATGTGGCTGGGAGTGCAGGGTGCTAGTACGCCTGCGGTGGAGGTAGTGGTTCATGTGGCTGGTGGCGGCGGTCATGTGAACACTGCTGGCCCGTCGGAGGGACTTCTTCTTGATTTAGGTGCGGCGTACAGAATGAGAGGAAGCAGGCGATAGTGATTAAATTACGGAAGTTTAAGCAGGAAAACCCATTTTCTTTAATCAATTTATTGTTGATTTCATGCAGAACTGAGCAGTGTTATGAATGCGGTTATAACTGAGTGTGTTGTTGCCTTAATTACATATATTAAAAGAATCCTAATAATATCCTAATAATAGACTTTAAATACATCAACCAGACAGAGCACGCGTCTGACAACAAAGCGTAGATTCGGTTTCTGTAAACAAAGGCTCTAGAAGGGAGGTAAAATAAAATGTGTTAATGCTGGAAAAGTATTTATTCCTTAAAGTTTTTAACAACACTTTCTGTTATGAATGAAACATATTTTCGTTTTTATCTTGCATTGTCTTTTTAATTTTAGGGAGAAACTACGACACCTAAGACGGTCCACTTAAGCAGTGCAGTAAGTTATATTTAAATTATATCCAGAATTTGATAGATATATTGATGTAACATATTAACGATTAATAATGAAATTTATTTTTAATGTTGAATGTTAAATATTGATAACAATAAATGCTTATGAGTTCATATTTTCTATTAGAAAAATATATATTTATATGTAAGAGATTATTATTATTAAAATATGTATTCATATTTCCATATTGTAAATCCATATTTAGAGATATTAATGTTGCTAACAATAGCATATTTTAACGCTAAAATATTCTTATGCTATTATTAAAAAAACAATTTTAAATTTTTACATGTTAACAACAATGTTTTTGCTTTTTTTCAAGAAATTATAATTTAAATGTGTCTGATTGTTTATAAGTTTAATGTCTATTTCATTTATTTTTAGTTTGACGAAGCTATCTACGATACCTTCAGAATTGAAATTGCAGCTGGAAAAGCCCCCTCCTACGACCGCCACTTCCGCATCGACAACATCACTCTCGCGCAGCTACGAACTCGCGCAGCTACGAAGGCGGACTCCCCCTCTTGCTCATTCTGCCTCTTTCCTTTAGAAGATTTAGCCCATCTTCTTCTCTTTTGTCCGGCTCATGCTAGCCCCGTTCCTGCCTCCTAGGTAACACATCCACACTCAGGACTCTCTCGGATGGATTCCGGTCCCTTTGAATATTTAAACAAACATATTTATGCTTTTTTGACAGAGTGAATACTCGAGGTATTATTACTTTATGACACAGACAGCTATGTACGTACGTTAAAAAATTACATTAACGGGTTAAAAATACTTAAAAAATATATATTATGAATCTCATGAAATTATCTGTATAAGTATCTAATCATGTATTTTTAAGTGTTCTATTAACTTACAAATATGTATATTTTTATATCTATATTATTGACATGAACTAACGTTCCTTTAATTGTATTTTTTTTATTCTGTTTTAGTTCTCGTGGTATACGCAAAACAAGGAAATTGGTATACGCAGTTGTAAGACAAGGACATTTTACTTGTGTGTCAATACTCTGAAAATATCATTATAATCGAGTTGAAAGGTCATTTAGCTGTATAAACTATTTTCGAATTTAAGTTGATCGTGTTATAAACACAAGTAAGCATTGCAATTGTGGAAATTGGCAAATTATCCGGCAAAACTGAACAATTCAAAGACTGCCAGTATTGTAACTATTAAACATTGAGAGAATATACCAGAGTCATGTTGGAAGACAATTTCAAAACAAAGTATTATTAGCTTAGTTGAACTATGCCTATAGCCATATCTTACAATGTGTATGACATAATCTATCATAAAATGTATAATTACATATATATTATTTTATTCTTTATTTAGTAATTTAGTAAATATACGCTATAATCTCTATTATTATTAGATTGTCACTGATTCTTTTTTTCATGGAACAATAAAATTCATCATTTAATAAAAGTACATTTCAACAAATCGTAACGTCACTATGATAACAATGATTTTAATGAAATTCCATATAGCTGTTAAAATATTAAGCCAAAAGGAATATACATAGGAACGGATCAATAACAACTAGAAGGGAAACTGTCCATCTCCTTAATGTAGACACGCGTAACCAAACGATTTAAATTATAAAATAAACGGTTGTGTTGTACAACGCCGCACATAACAATCTTATTTAAGTCAACTCAATGCAGGAGTATCGATTGCTTCAAAACGTTCACATAAATAAGTATAAGCGAGATATAAGTAGATGTTCCAAATCAAAAATATTACCCGATCCAAGCATAACTTATCGGGACTGTATCGAGACTTCTCCTGTAAAATGTTCTGCACATTCTAGAAATGAAAGCCGGTTTTCAATATGGGTATATCGCATTTCAGGAATTCCTGCTAATTATAACCAAACAAGTTGCCTCATTAAAAATTGGACACATAAACACGCATATATACCATACTATGAAATAACAATACACAATATTTGCTCTCCTACTAGTTTTTTATTTACTACACCATAGCTTTTAGCTCATTTGTATTTTGTGTATAGTATTTAAATTGTGCAGAATTATGACTTGAGTTGATAGTTATAATATTACTAAATTAGGGAATAATTTGCAACTTACCAGTGAAATTGAGAGAACATTTACAGGATTATTTTGGAACTTTCTCCATTTTGACATTTTATTTAAAAAATGTGAAAATGGGGGAAAGTTCCAAAATAAGCCTGTAGTGTACGATTGTTTCGCCAATCGTACAAAATTTTCCTGCAAGAAATATTTGTACATTTACATATTAGGTCACATTACAATATTATATAGCGATTATCTGACCGACTAGATTGGATCAATCTTTGATTGATATAATAGCTACTTTCTGAATAATGATTGACAGGTTGATGGAATAAATATTCTCGGGCATGAAGTTATCAGGTCAATCGCGCGATCAATCTAAACGAGATTAGATTGACCCGCAGCCGCGATTTCAGAGTCAAAATAATTGTAATTCAGGAAATATTTCAACTTTAACGTTTAATTTTACCGTATATTTAGACTGTTGTGAAATCATATTTAGATATTCTTTAAAAGCTCATCGCCAACTCTCTTAACATATCGAATAAAATGTAAATCATTAAATACACTTTGCGATTCACATTGTAAATTATTTAGATGATTTATATAATTCCGATCATTTTATATTTAATTTTATCGTCTCTATAAACCAAATACTATTTCGAAACGAATTTTCGACGCAAACGTGGAACACGTGTAATTTTTGCAAAGTAAGTATATTTATAATAAACACAAAAATTATATATTTATTAGGAGAAAAATTATATTATAATGTTATATTAGTCGATTTTTGCCTAAATGATGAGTAGATTTATGATGTAATTGCAATGAATAATAAGTATACTCTACCTATTGTTAATTTATTATTATACAAGAGAATATGATTAATACTGTTTAGCTACTTCCGCTTGCATTCAAAATAAGATGAAACAATAATAATATAAATAATTATCACTGAAGTAAATAACTCAAAATTTCAATAACATAATTCATACTTCTTGTGAGTAAACTTATTTGCAGTATATATTGAGATATGACTTACCACATACGCATGAATCTGTGTTAGGGTCACACTTTAGTTCCCGTAAAGGCACCCATGTTCGTAATCCCCTGTGAACAAAAACGACGATATTACGAAACATAGTCGTTTTTGTTCACAGTGGATTCCTGAAAGTTCAAAATTTAGAATAACTTATTTATCAACATACATAGGATATAATATATATATATAAATATAAATAACTTGTGTTAGTGTATGATACGTGAAATAAGATATTGGAAAACCACTTGTATAATAGTCTTTTTCCACGTAAAAATTGTATTTTTGAACTTTTATATATAATAGAGAATTGTTAATACGTTTAAATCGTTATTTTTAGTCGTGTAGGTGTATCTGACATTAATTCATATAACTAAAGATGTTTCATTGTAAGCTTCTTTTATCAGGCTAAATGTTTTTAGAGAATTTTAAGCAATATTATACATTGAATATAAATAATATATTTAATAAATTTAAGAGTATGCAAAGAGCATATTATTATGAAACATATCCAAAACATTTTCTCAACTGAGTAATGTTAGGGTTTGAGATGATGTACATATTTATTAAAATATTGTCTAAATCATGCTTAAAATAAATAATATGAATGCATAATGATGTAGCCTATACAAATTTATTACAAAAACAAACCTGTGTATTTTTAACAAATTAATTAAAGATATTCTCAACTTTTATGCATCTCAGTTCCCTATGTATAGAAAACCAGTCACTTTGCTTTTCTAATTAATGAATAACGTTAAAATACATTTATATATTATCGAAAGATAAGACCGTGTGTGTTTGAGTCCTTGATTGGCACAAAATAACGTATCATTTAAAGAAAAAGTAAATTATGTCCTCAAATAATTTTACAAAGTAAGTAACAGAAGTCCTAAATTCTTAATTATTGTAATAGCACGAGGGCCTTATTTCAGAGAGGTGAATAAGATGAAAATAAATGTTGTACTTCTTCTGAGAATAACAATAAAGATAACCACGTTTCATACAACCACGGGGACATCTAACTTTGATTGGGAAAAACGGAGAGAAAAAATCAAGTCAGAAGAAGCTTCTTATACTTCCGCATTTGACCATTTAAAAATTGTAATAAACATTCGGTAGAGGGGTGAAGACCCCGGGGATAATTTTATTCTCGTGCTATACCTAACCGTAAAGTTGGATACGTAGCATTTCACCTTTTCGTTTTTAGTTAATCCGATGACGAATGAAAAAAATTAATTAGAATGAAAATATCTAAATTGTGTCACATCGTCTTACGCAGTTGTTGCGTTCATTTAATCTTAATATATCTAACTGCTTCACCACTACGCCTGGCGGATCAATAGCTCTGCAATAATTATACTTATTACAATTGGTCTAGAAGAATTATTTATGTAACGATTATATTATACGTAATACATTATATACTAGTCATTCTTTTTTGCAGTAGTGCAATGTTTTAATGTAACATATTTTATAAAAAATATATAATTGATTAATTACTAATTAATGTTTATAATATTGTTGTTTATCAAGCATTCCTAATACCTAAGTCAATGGTCGCTATAAAACCAACTCATGATGTTGTAGGTGACTAAGATCATTTATGATATACATGAGAAGCACCTACTAGAGACAGCCTACCTTTATAATATGAAATATAGGGTTCCTGGGTGTTGTAGATGAATAAATACAGATGGGTTACATCGTACCTACTAATAATTATAATACCAATATATATATATACTGACTTTTTGTATATATAGTATCTATCTCGTCTATATGAAAGACAGGCAGTGAGATGACACCCTGCAAACTGTGCAATACAAGAAACAGAAAAATATACTCACCTCTTATAAGACACGAAGGTAGTGGAATGTGAGTGCAAACCATACTTATAAGTATGGCTTGCATTCACACTCCACAACCTCTCTTGAAGTAGAACGGAGATACAGACTATTCCTAAAATCAAGGTATAAGTAATTAGATTACTGATACAACACATTCAATACAGTGAAATGTAATTATACACGCATAATAGAAACGGTTTAAGTAAAAGTCAGTCTGTAATAGTAGGCTACATGTACCGGTCTATATTACGCATGCATATACCGGCGGGGGTGGGAGGGCGATTGTGTTCTTCTATAATTTCCAAACTTCTTGGTATTAAAAAATATATATTTTGTTAGGGTTACGGAAATTTATTATATAAACAAATATATTTTAAATAAATAATCCAAAACATTTTTTAGAACAATAAAAAATTACCAATGTATCACAAATATTACAATATCTTATCTAAACTTTTACTCAGAATACAAAAAATAAAACTATTTCATTAATTTTGAAAATTTGAAAATTTGGAGATTTTTTTAACATAAATTGGATTTTTTGCCAAGGTCGCGTGTCCATTCTATAGGGTACGTGTACAGTAGTGAATATAGTCACGTAACCATCCTATAGGGTGTACAGTAGTGAATATAGTCACGTAACCATCCTATAGGGTGTACAGTAGTGAATATAGTCACGTGACCATCCTATAGGGTGTGAAGTAGTGAATATAGTCACGTGGCCATCCTATATGGTGTGCAGTAGTGAATATAGTCACGTGACCATCCTATAGGGTGTACAGTAGTGAATATAGTCACGTGACCATCTTATAGGGTGTACAGTAGTGAATATATTCACGTGACCATCCTATAGGGTGTACAGTAGTGAATATAGTCATGTGGCCATCCTATATGGTGTGCAGTAGTGAATATAGTCACGTGACCATACTATAGGGTGTACAGTAGTGAATATATTCACGTGACCATCCTATAGGGTGTACAGTAGTGAATATAGCGCTAAAAGTAGTAAAATTACTACTTTAGAAAAGTCACGAAAACTTACTATACTCAAATTGTTCAATAAAAATGCCAGCGAAAATCGAAGAGGGGGTGGGGGGGGAAGGCGATTATAGATAGAGTTAACGTTAATCATACACAGTAGTTATACTTCCAATTAGTGTTTTCAACCCTTACTATTTAAGATATTATTTCCAAAATACTACATTACAAAAGCTTTTCTACTTTTAAGCTGTATATCCGCTTATAGGGTTCAATATGACTGAAAGAATATCACGTATATAAGAGAAACACCCCGAAATGCACTTGAGAGTCGACAATCTTCCGACTTACCACTAAATCCATGGTGACAGTCGCATCGGAACCGCGTCCGAGATGAACTATCTTCATGACAAATGCCGCCCACGCCGCATGGATCACCTAGACAAGCAAATTTAGGCATCTCGCAGTGAACACCTGAAATGGGAATGGTACACAACACTGTATAGTTCTTTTCTTGTAAATTTTACTCAATATATAAATATTATATCAAACATACATCTGACCGAAATCAAAAAGGCTTTAATAAGATGCTTGGCTATTGTACATTTTTTAAATATGCAAAAAACTAGCCTAAATAATTGAGCTATATTTTCAATAAAATTATTTATATAAAACAAATTAAAAGTTCTATTTTGATATATGCAAGAATATTTTTGAATTTATCACTATATATTTATCTAAAAACTTTTCGACAATAATAAGCATTACCATAGAAAAACTTTCCATTGATACAAAAAAACTTCATTTTACAAGGATTCTACGAATGGACTCTTCTCCCAAAGTTACACCTCTTATTTATCTGAATTAAATTAAGAGTAAATTGTGTCTCAACATAGCATTAGTGTGTCCTTCAGAGAGACTAGTATTTTCAAACTCACCCTTATATTTAAGAGAGCAACTACAGTTAAAATAAGGGAATTCCACGGTTTTAACACAGCGACCACCATTTTTACATTGACCGAACGTATCGTAAAGGTTAAATGATTTATCTGAAAAACATAAATCAAGAAAAAGGGTGACTGCATAAAATAATTCGCATATAAGGTGTCATTCTTTCATGCCTTAATTTAAAACGTATTTCATTATACATACATATAAATATACTAGCAACTTTACCTATCTTTTCAAGTTTACGAATTTCGCAGTATACATACATACTGCGAAATTCGTAAACATGAAAAGATGGGTAGGTACATGTGCCTAAAATTTAATGAAAACAAAAATGAACAATGTTTCAAATGTCACAATGAGACAGCGAAGCACAAATATATACATATGTTAACATCAAATAAATGTGAAGAACCAACGTTGATATTCGTGTTTAACGATCGGTGGTCTGTTAGGTATACACTAAACTGCTAGATGAATGAAACATCTTAAGTGCATTAGGTACCAATAGAGATATAAATAAAATGTAACTAATTTCAAATCATGTTAGACCTACATAGACTTACTCTTAAAATTGCAATTGCATATAAGCAATTAAATCCCTGGATTGTATTAGTGTTAATATATTTCGTGTCATAATAATGGAAGTTGTATACAATAATTGTATACAACTTCCATTATTATGACATGAAAGATTTTTTAAGTGGCAGATGTTGAGAAAAGCACAGTTATTACTGTACTCATCTTTCACAAATTGCCCAGTTGAAAAGTTTAAAAGGTATCTAAATATATTGCCTATTGAAACTAAAGACAACACATTATTTCCAGTAATATTTAAAACCGGACAAATATCTTCCAAAGCCCTTGTTAGGAAAGACAAACTTGGGAATCTAATGAAAAGACTTTATTATTGCAAAAAATCGGCTTCTAATTTACATTATGGCCGCCTTTTCAAATTAAAAACTTAGCCATAATGTAAAATTTCAGGTTATAGAAATCAATTAAGAAATATAATCATAGACAAATAATGTATAATTATTAATTATAATGTAGAATAGAATGAGATAGAATGAGATTATAATGTCGTATAGAATGAAAATGCTGATGACGCGTATTAAAACTCCGACCGAAATTATTATATTAAATATAAACGTTTAGAAAAGTGAAATAAAATAGTCAATTAATAATTTAACCTTCTAATGTGGGGAGCAATTACAATTTTGCTTAAATTTCACACAATGTACAATGTGAAATTTAAATTCTCATTCATTAATTTGAAGAACATAAAGTCATTGAAAAAACAGACAGTCATAATATTTTAAGATCAAAATGTTTAAAATTTAAGAAAGGAGATATTACCTAAAAGACATAAGAAGTTGTAAATAACTTCCCTGAAATACAGGCAAATCAGTAGTATCCTCTTGTGTAATCTGGTGTCTTTCTTCAACTATTTGATGTTCTTCGTCGCTTTGATGTTCTTCAACGAATTGCTCTACAGCATTTTCGCTTTTATGGGCCTTTAAGTGTCTTTTCATAGCTGCATTGCTGGACCAATAACTGCCACACTTTGGACAAATACAGTTTTCAAGTTTGTCCTGCATCGATGGGCAGTATAAATCGTAAGGCAAAATTGGAAAATTGGATGAAGGCTTTGTCCTAATTATTAGCCTTTTATTTAGTGGTACAAATGTGTATTTTTGTTGATTATGAAAATAATCCTCAGGCTCCAATGCCACCAAACCATTTTCAGAATAGTTTTAGATAGCTGGTGGAGGTATAAATCGGTTTGGAAATACTGTTGGCCAGTTAGTTACAAAAGAAGTGCAGCACGTAGAATCTTCGTATTTGACAATTTGCAGCGAATATCTTGACTGTTGGATATGTTTTAATATCCATACTGTAGATTATTCCTTAGGGATATAGCAAGATCCCTGTGGCACTGCTCTTGCATCAACACTGTATCCATCAATGACAGTCATTGACCAAACATCCGCTAGAATTTCAGAAGCAGCGTGAACGTTTTTTCTCTCCAGATCTTCATTGATCGACTTCAACTGATTGTTAAGATGTGTCCCGTACGTGTCATGCTTTAAAATCAGGCCAGCAATGTCGTGTGATAACGGGGCCATCCGATGTTCGACCGGGTTAAATGCAGAGAGACCTGCAGCATTAGTACTCTGTATCAAAGCGTCCAGCTTGAGCCAAATGAATTAATCAACTGCTGTTGCGAGAGTCTTAGGGAAACGTGGTGCTTCATCCTGTGCTCCATCTGTTAGAATTTAAGAAGAATTGGTTTTTGGTCAACCATGTTATTGTAGAAGGGATCTCGAACGTCATGTGTTTGTGTATTGTATGTATTTGAGGTATCGTGTTTTCCGCTGCGAATTCGTATAAATATATTTCCAAAATATGATAAGACGCCATTTGATTTGATAGTGCACTCTCCGTAGGCGGATGGAATGAGCTTGTGCCAATCACCAAGAACATAATCGTGATCTGGTAGACGCACTTTATACTCCAAATGCATTAAGATTGGGGTATGTTTGTTAGCTGCAGCTAAACCTAGTGGAACACGAGTTTTGTCGTCAATGGATAAGCATGTTACAGTCTGAGCTCCAAATAGCTCACAAATGGAGAACATATCGTCAACAGTGGATCAAACGGAGATAAGTTGCTGATCTACTTATCTGAAATCTTAAGTTTCGTAATTCCTGTTGAAGCTCATCTAAAGTCTTGATGCTGCGCAACATTTCGGTTAGGCGTTCCTCATCTGCAGCTGCAGTTGCTCCCACAATATTCAGTATTGTGCTGAGAAGTTCAGGTTGATCTCACTCTAACGAAGGTCTTCCAAGTGAATCTTTTGTAAACGATTTAAAAAGTGGCGCGACATCTTTGTGTTGCTCACACACTTTTCGCAGGTATTCGTTAAGTTTTTGACGTCTTTTTCTTTGACGTATAGCTTCATTTTTTAGTCGCTTTAGTTTTGTCTTGTTTGATTATAATTTCTTGGCCATTTTATCAATATCACTTTGTTTGATTGTTGATTGACCTGTCTGTTTAAGCGAACGCATTGAAACTAACTGTTTTTCATGATTGTGGATCATACCAGATACTTTTTTCTGGGCTGGAGTATTATCTGTTGAAAGTGAATCGTCAGCTTTTATCTATGGTAGCGTATACATTTAATGGTGTCTTCGCAATATAATTATACATACCTGCATATCGCAATTTAATAATTATATATCTCAATGTCATGCACGAAGTGGAAGGCACTTCTTAACTTAAAATAATTATTGCACACTACATCACCTGGTGCACTTCAGACGTACACAAGATGTATATAATACATATGTGCTTGTAAGTGTGGTAACATTTTACTCACTGTCTATGCGTTCTAGTCTTAAAGTAAATATGAGTTATAAAAAATACCGATTTTACTAGATTAAACTAAATCGAAATCTAGACTATTTTGATTTCTGATTGTAGGTGTTTTAGGGGCTGAATTTGTTTCTGACCGTATCGTAGTATGTTGTTCAATTAATATATAAATAATAACATAAAAGAAGAACGCTGGAAAAGGAAGATATAAGTTTATTTAATTAGTATAGCAGAGTGTAATAATACTTCGATTATCTAGATTAATAATAGTTATACTTTTCATAGAGTACAAATAAAAACGTATATATTATTTTATCGCTTTCTTATTTTTATAACAAAAAATCAAGTATTATAAACCTATTTCATTTATAAATATTTATTAGGTAAATGTTTCATATTAGTTTCATATTGTTTTGTTATTATCTGCCTATATATGTTTAAAAAATGTTAATTATCACAGAAATATATATTTGGTTTGAAATAAACTATAAATTGGTAATGAAATATTAAATTCGTTACAATTATAATGATTAACCTGGTCTCGTGTTACTAATTGTTTCAAAAATCAATTAAAGTGCATTCAATATAAATTAAACAAAAAATAATAATACTTCTTATCCTTTGGTAGTTTATAAAAAAATGCAGCAGGATTAAACAAATTATCGTACTTTATTTTATGTGTATAATTTTATGATGAGTTTTTCATTAAAATGATATTTTCATTTCGAAACACCATCAGTAAAGCTGGAATCATGAATAACTAATTAAATACGCAATTAATTTAATTTCGAAACAATTGTGCGCAGCGCATTGAGTAAATAAACATATAATTTTAGTTTCCATTGACTTATCGATTTCATATGTGACGCTGTAAATTTTTCGTCAATATAAAATCGTTTTATTTTCATAAATTTCATGTAAACAGGTGGACAAAAAGTAGTAATAAATATTTTTATTAAATATATTTTAAAAGCAAATTTCTACTTTTCCATATACGTAGGTTTTCTGTAAAATATATACGAAAACTGGTTTACTAACCACATAAATGCATACATAATCGATAAGAGTCAAAACTCTTATTATTAATTATATATAAGAATATTCTTACAGCCTATCCGTTATAAATAAAATGCGCGAATAAAAACAATTTAGTCTGCTAAATAGCCAGTCTAGTTGAAACGTGTTCCCGTCGAGCTAGTCACGACTCGATGTTTAGTTTTTTTACTTAAGTTTAGAAGAAAATCTGTCAAATCATGTTAAAATCACAAGCGTTCTTTTTCTTCTCATTTATTTATTTTCTTAATGTTGTTTTCTTTAGAAAAAAGAGGATACGACTGTGGCAAAGACGGAGCCAGCTGCGTCTATGGACATGACTGTTGTTATGAATATGAGTGTGCATATACGCGAAATCGCGAACACAAGAAGTGCCGCAGTATTTTACGTTATTACGACTATTAGGGTCTTTACTAATTCTTCGCTAGAAAAGCTGTCCCTGATATGTACACTATAATTAATAGCAACTCGGTAGAAAGCATTTATAAGAATACTGATATCAACTGTAATACTAAATTAACCTCATACTTTTTCTGATACGAATGTAAGAATACCTCTTTTTGTAAAATGCCTAAACTATTAAATTATTATTTTTTTATTTATTGATGTTTATATATTATTCATTTCAAATAAATTCAATGTGGCATACCAACTTTTTGTATTTTCCATTATTTTGTATTCGTCACGTGTAAGCTGATTATAATATCAATTATTTAAAATAGACCGTACATCATTTTTTAAATGATTTAAATTTATATTTTTGTAAGGATACTTTACTTCATTATATTTAAAAATTATGTAGCTACTTTTGTGCTCATTCAAGTCTAGCCGACAAATAATGTATGCAGTATTCACTCACTATTAGTATATATATTCATGGACATTTAGATAGTTTAGCTAGAGTAATTAGAGTAACATAGAGTAATTATATACTTAATATATATAGTCAATAAGTGTTGAAACTCTTTGACAAACACGACAGCGTCAAAAGAATGAAAGCCAAAAACCGAGCTCGAGAAAAGCAAACATTTTAAAGATATTGATAATATAAAGTACAGACATTAACCCGCCGTTTATCTCCGAAAAATATTACCTTCGTTTATCTTTGGGGTAACTCAGTTACCCCGAATAACAAATCAGCATATAACTATCTGTATTTTAAAATATAATTATTACTAACGAATTTATTGTGATAATCAATTTTTTTAAACAAATTAAAAAACAATTATTCATCATAAAATTGTTGCATAGCATTGGTATCACATATGGAACATAAATAATATGTAATTCTTTCATGGAAACAATATTATATACTTATTATACTGTAAAGGTTCGTTATAGTTCTTTTTTACGAGACACATTTGCGGCATTTGATCACTTTTTCGGAATGATTGGTGCAGACGAATGCAGCACATGAGACACAACGTTGAGTAGTTTTAGTGTCCGAGGATCT